>LOJH01053735.1:0-12142 GCA_001685095.1 Ellobius talpinus
CCTGTCTATCTTTTGCCTCTGGGCTTTTACCTTTCTCTGTTTCTGTAGACCTTATCTTTCCTTCTTATTCTATGTCTGCTGTGTTGCTGGGTGGCTGGTCCCTAAAATTCCCTCTCTTCCTTTCTTGCTCCTTCATCCTGTTTATTTTTTTTCTCCTTCTATTTATTCGTTCTGCCTACCAGCCCCACCTATTCTTTCTCCTGCCAAGCTATTGGCCATTCAGCTCTTTATCAGACCAATCAGGTGTTTCAGACAGGCAAAGTAACACGGCTTCACAGAGTTAAACAAATGTAACATAAAAGAATGCAACATATCTTTGTATCATTAAACAAATGTTATACAGCATAAACACCTCTTAAAATAACTTTCTGTAACAGCTTCCTTTTGTGACTTGTGAGCATGTCTGTGTATAGAGATTATGATGCTAAAACCAGCTAGCAAACATGAAGAAATAGTACTGAAAAAAGGCACCAGCAGCAGAAGAGCTGTATTGGTTCTTAATGATGTCACTCTTACCTTTATGTATACACTCTGATTCTCTCAAACACGAGGTAAATGACTATCTCACAGTCGGGATAATTACAGTCTGGCTTTGTTTTATGTGTAGCTGAGATGGCCATAGTTATGAAATGCCTTCATATACATTCACTGCCAAGGAACTGGGCCTCAGGTCTCACGACTGGTGCGTAGTAGAACTGGGATGCAAATCCTGGTGCTTCCAAGCCCACATTTCTATTTTTCTTGATACTGATTTATCATACTGTATTACTTTTTTTGGTCACTTACTGAATTCCAGTCCTATTATAATTATCTTGTGAGTAAATTCATTCACCCAGCCTGTGCATTCTTCCCTTCTACAGTCTATGTTATGCTCAAGGTTTCATATAATTGTCCCTGATACCAGGGCAAGTACGCTCTATAACTCAGACAAATTGCTCCCTCTTCTTTGGCAGCAACATTCTGGAGTTCCTCAATCATTGCTTTACCCTTCTTCTATGGCTATGGGATATAATGTTTAGACAGAAGCAATTACACCTCAGGCACTAGACATAGCAGTTGGCTGATGTTAACCAAGACAAACCCACCTTTCTTCTGAATTTGGAGATGCTAATAAGAACACTAATAGCCAGATTGAAACTTTGGGTTTTCATTGATATTTTATATAAAAGTAATCTCCCCTACGTTGGAGTGAAGAAGCAGGAACAGACCCTGAAAAGCCCTGCATGGCCTCTTGAGGGATGAGGAAACAAACAAAGGAGAGAGAAAAAGAGATCTATAAGAAACTGAGAACTGAGGATGCCAGGGACTTTTGGATCAAACCTAAAGACTGCTCAGTTTCGGTTCACTTCAATTGCATAAATCAGTCCATTCTTATGACATTAATCCAGCTGGCCTCTCCATCTCACACAGTGACTAGAATATTTAACCACACAGTAAAGTCCATTGCATATGAATGGTCACACTGCACTTCCACCATGCTAAATTTAACATCAGTCTACATTAACAGAACACAGAAATGTTGTGTACATATGATGAGTTCTCTCTTAATTACCAATCAAACTATCATCAGATGCAAATACAAATTTCTCAGATTTCAGGCAAATGAGACAATAGCTCTTATAAGAAAAGGCTAGGATTTTGGCATCGTGACCATCCAATCTAGTGAGTCATACAACTCTTGAGATTCAGTTATAATAAAGATAGCCTACCTCTGCTTCCCATGTGCTGGGATTAGAACTGTAAGCCACCACACCTGGCTGGAAGGTTGAATTCCCAGGATCCTGATACTTTATTTGCCAAATGAATGGATGGATTAATGAAGGAATGAATTCCAGGGATGCTTCATGTCTAGAAAAGATCTCAAGAATCAAGAAAACCTAAAACTCAGTCTAAGAAGAGGGTGCTGGTCAGGACAATGTGAGATATTCTTCAGAGGTGAAGAACTGGAGATGTAACTACTGTATTCTGGCCGAAACTGGAATCTGAATTCCACATGGTGTTCAAAGGCGCAGGCTAGGGAGACAAAAGTGAAACACTCTGTGATGTTGGAAGTGAGTCAACACCTGAGATTGTGCTAGAAGATCTGTACTGCACAGTGATAACCTGGCCTCTCCAGCCCTCATGAAACCTTGACAAGACTCTTCCTATAGCTAAACAGCCTTTTGTGATCAAAGCGTGAGCCTAGGATTGGTCTTGCTCTCATATGGTAGGTGAATGACCTCATTGCAACTTATGTGCTTTGATCTGTGATTTTTCCAGTCTACTTTGGTCTTACAAGAAAGAATGGATGACTGTAAGTCTTCAGAAACAATGGTAGGTTTGGCAGAACATGGTGGCACAACCCTTTAATCACAACTTTTCCTAGTCAGAGGTAGGAGGATCTCTGTGAGTCTGAAGGCCAGAATGGACTATACAGTGAGTTCCAGAGCAGTCAAGACTATAAAGAGAGAGACCCTGCCTGAAAAAATAAAAGCAAAACAAACCACACACACACACACACACACACACACACTCACACACACATGGAAAAACCACAAAGCAATGGCAGAGCAGGTGAAAGGGGGAAGAATGAGAGAAAACAAGACCAGACAGAGTGAGAGTGTGGAACAGCTCATGAAGGAAGTTTGTCTCCTCTAACCTCCGGGTGTCAGCTGTCATTTATATCTTGAAGGTCATCCAAAGGTCATGTGTTATAAAGAGTTGATGTATTTTGGTGTGACGAGCACATGACCAAATGCTACCTGGGGAGGAAAAGTGAGTTCTTTGGCTTTCATGTCCTAATCATACTTTATCACTCAGGGAAGCCATGGCAGGAACCTGGAGCCTAGAACTGAAGCAAAGACCAAGAAGGAACACTGATTACGTGCTTGATCCTCATGGCTTGCTCAGTTTGCTTTCTGATACAACCCAACACTGCCTGTCAAGAAGAGACTTCACCTAGAGAGAGCTGGACCCTCCCTCCCTCCCACATTAGTGATTATTCAGGGCAATGCCCCACAGACTTGCAATCTACAGGCCAATCTTATAGTGACATTTTCTAAAGAGGGGTTCCCTCTTCTTGGCTTGAGTTATTTTGACAAAACAAAAAAGCCAAAAACAAATGAATAAAACAAACCAAAACAACAATAACAAAACCTCTATCCTGCCCAATTCTTTTCCTGAGGAGTGCTACTGGGGGGAACCTATAAGAAGTGAAGTCACTGCATGTAAGCCCTTGACGGGGTTGCAGCCTCTCCCTTCTCCTTTGCATCTTGGCCAAGAGATGAGCAGTTTTGCTGGCCACATATCTCCATCGTGATGTGTTGTGTTGCCTAGGACCCAAACAAGGAGCTTAGCTGACCATGAACTTTCAAAACCTTGAGAAACAAACAAAGCAAAAAAAAAAGAAACAACCAACCTTCTTTCTTTTGCTTTGATCGTTAGTATTCACTATGGGGATGGAAGAGTGATGGATACAGTGTCTCTGAAGGACCCACTGAGCAGGAGAGCAGTGGTGGTCAAGCTGGCTTGCTCCTCCGTGGATGTTGGGACAGGTGTTGAAGAGACGGCTTCTCCCTGACCTCCAGCTCACTTTCCTTTGGCCCTGTTCCCTTTGTTTTGTGCATCTCTCATCACTAATCATGGAATTCTACCCTTGCCACAGATCCAGATCTTCAAGGGTTTGGTTGTTTTCCTTTATTCGTTATGGGAATATGAAGGTGTAACAAATTTTCTCTCATATGAAACAAACTTAGGATTTCAGGTGCCAGAATGAGTCTGACTGCTCTCTGACATCACAGGCTCCTGTCATTCTGAGTCTCATCCAAGCCTAGGAGGGAAGGGAAGGGAAGGGAAGGGAAGGAAGAGGTGCTTGAATGTGAAATGTCCTTCATACTCCCGGGTTTGTAGGCCTGGCATTGAGCTGATGTAGCTGTTACGGAAGGATATAACTCTTTTAATGAGTTACTTTTACTTTTTATTCATGTGCATGTTCATATATGTGTCATACATGTTCAGAGTCTGATGGATGCAGACTGGAAGATAGTGTGGGGTCAGATCCATGAGTGCTAGAGTCCCTGGTGGTTGTGGGTGTTTGGAGTCAAACTCAGGTCCTCTGGAAAAGCAGCAAGGAAAGAGCAGAGGGTGTTCTTATAGCCCAGTCACTTTCTGTCTTCTGCTTCCTGACCACAGATGCTGCCACACCTTCCTGGCTATGATGGACTGTACCATCTTTAACTATCCTCACATTGCTTTTCATCAGGCAAGGAGAAAAATATTACAGAAGTTGGTCACAGCACGGAGAAAAGTATTATAGAAGAATAAGGTCAAAGAATCACCAACTCCCTATTTGCAATCTAATAGCCATGTTTAAAGGAACAAGACTGATTTCAGTAGTATTATCTCACTTAACATATCCAAATACCATTTTAGTACATAATTGGCATAAAATTATCTCTTTATATTTTCTTTGTAGTAAGTCTTTGAATTGTTTTTGTCTGTTTTATTTTGTGTTATTCAATTTTTTATTTTATTTTGTGTGTATGCATAAATGTGCACCATGTATGTATGTGAAGGAGCCTGCAGAGGTCAGAGAAAGCATTGGATCTCATGTAATTAGAGTTACAGATGGTTATAAGCTACCATGTGGGTGCTGGGAAACTGATCCTAGGTCCTCTATAAGAGCAGTAACCATTCTCAACCAGTGAGTCACCTCTCCAGTCAATTGTTTGATTTTGAGACAGGGTCTTGCTGTGTAGCCCTGACTATTCTGGTACTCAATCCACGTTGACCTTGAACTCTCAGACAAGTGCCCACCAGTCTCAAGACTGTTGGGATTTAAGGTTCGTACCACCATATTCTGTAAGTCTTTCCTGTACATTTTCATTTATAGATTTGTTTTCCATGGTTGATTCATACTAGCCATGTCCCAAGGGCTCAACGGTGGCCTGTGATTAGTGGCTACTATATTGGTCAGCACAGGTTCCGATATTCCCATAGGGAGACATATGTCATAACTTCCTAAACCCAATGTCACATCCTCAAACTGTATCCCAACTAATTTGTGAAAAGATGAACAAACTTTTCCATGGTGATATGCGATGCTGGCAGTGGTGTGTGAACATCTGACTTGAACTTTGTCCATCCACCCATCCTGTCTCTCAGTGACCTTACATGTCCCTCCAGGGATATGGATCTCAGTAAAGTGGCCTAATTTCCTGCTGTTCTTAGCAAACCATCAGTGGCATCTACACCAGAAGGATACTTTGTCCTTTACTCTTCCTTGTATTAACCATCACCAGCCCGCTGTATTTAGCTCAGGTCATGTAATTTTTCTCAGGCACCTTTCCCAGTGATTTCTACAGAATTCCAAGGAGCCTTCAGAGTATAAACAACAATGAACTTCCCTTGGACTTCCCTTGGGCACAGAGAATCCGGGAGTGCTCAGCTTGAAGAGCAGAGCCAGGAAGGCACCACCCATGGTTCAAGATGCTTTCAGGGACATTCGTAGGTGGGGTCACCAAAGAGGGTGTCCACATTATTTAAATAGAGAAAGAACTCCAGGAAGAAAGGCAGGAGAACAGTACAAGAAAAAGGAGAAAGTTCACCAGAGACATGGCACCAGCTGGCATGAGCTCCTGCCCGATCCCATGGGGTGCTCTTCAACACCCCCAACCAGTTTCATCTTGTGATGAGAAGATGGTTTAGTGTCCCCCTACAATAGGAACTCATCTTCAGGGCTTCTTGGGGAGAGTGGGATACATAAATTTGGGTGGACTGGAGTAAGGCTGGGCTGTGTTGGGATAATACTGTGCCATTGTTGAAGAAGGATCAGGGCAGAGCAACCAGGTCGCTACGGAAGAGTCCATTTTCCATAAGGTCACCGCTTTTGAGAGTCCTGATGAAAGCCCCATGGTGAAGCTCTTAGAGCACACGTAATGGGACACCAAGATGTCAGGAGCGTCATTCTGACCCAGGCACCAGACACAACAGAACTGAAGTCTGGATAATCTTGACTTCCAGACATTCAAGCCTGCCCAGCAGTTTGTGAGTTCTCAGCTGGGCTTCTGACACAGTAGAATTCAGGCAACCTACACCAGCTGTGCTACCCGAACTTCCAAGACACAAGAAAATCCATGAGTGCTATAACACAGGCAGGCTTTGCCCAGTCCTAGAACGGTTTGCTGTGTAAAGAGCATATGTTCCCTGTCCATCTCAACAGAATATTATATAGCCTCCATTTTTGCAGGTGGAACCTGAGTGTGAGAACATGAGTAAGTTTTAGTGTCAGCATTGAACATAGCAGAGCCAGGGATGGAAGTGAGGTTTACCAAAGCAGGGTCTTCATTATTCCGAACATGGTGGTGACTGCCCCGTGGACAGATGTGCAGGGGCAGCCTGCTGAGGGCTCAGGCTCAAGAGGTGGGAGAACCCAGTTCCAGCTCTTGCGTGTGTTTCTGGAGGGAGTCTATTGCATGATCATCAGGGAGCCCTTCATATCTATTATTCTCTTCAGATCACAATGAAATGTTCTAGGGGCCCTCTAAGTACAATCAAAACCCTAAGGACTTCTTCTCTGTCACTGGAAAAAAAATTGTTTCCTAAAATTTTCATCTGCTGTTCAGAACCCAGAGATTGATTTCTGCTCCCGCTGCTGACATTCTTTCTTTCTGAGCGTGCAGGTCTCCAACAACACAAACACAGTGGGCACCTCCTGGATAGCAGGAGACGGGAACACCCTTTTAGGAAGCTGGGCTAGTGGCTCCATAAGCTGAGTATTAAGAGGACTTCAGCTAAAACCTGTTTGAACTTGAAATCCCGATAGAAAGGTGTTTGTTTTTTCAGAGAACTTTGTTCCACATATTCTCATCGTGAGAGGAAAAAGGAGAAGAGGTTGAGATAGCTCAGTCAGTCAGTAAACTGAATGATCTAAGTTTGATCCCCAGAACCTACTTAAAAACAAAAAAATGAGGCAGTTGGATATAGATGTGTGTGCTTGACATCTAAGCACTGGGAAGCAGATCTGGGACTCCTGAGGCTACCTGGCCAGCCAGCCTAGACTCTCCAGCAATCCCCAGATCCCGGTGAGAGGCTGTTTCAAACCAAAAAGGTAGTAAGCAATGAGGAAAGACTGAAGCCAAGATTATCCTCTGGCCTACAAGCACATGCATAAAAGCGCGTGCACACACACATGTATGCACACACGCACGTACAGAGGCGTGGAGAGGAAAAAGAAAACGAAGAGATGGTAGATTAAGCGGTGAGATATACAATCTATTAGCACTTTGAATGAAAACAATTCACTCCCTAACTGAACTAAGTGTAGAGACTCCGGAGCCCAGAAAGCAATGCTTCTTGGGGGTCAGGTAGCTGATGTTGGTGGCGTCTGGAGATGCAGCCTCTATGTTCATTCCTATTTGCACACTATGTTTTTCCCATTTATTTTTACTTGCATGCAATTGTTGGGATGTAGATTTCTTGGGGATAAAATTGGGTCATTCTGTTGTGGGAGTGACCAACAGGCTCTTAGAGACAGCAAGGGCTGGAGATGTACCTTGATGGCACAGCCATTGCCCTGATGTTGTCAATTTGCCACAGGTTAAAATCACCTGGGAAGATAGTCTCAAGGAGACATTGCCTGGATCAGGTAGACTTGTGGGCATGTCTGTGGGGACTCTCTAACTCATTCACTGAGATGGGAAGACCCACTCTGAACAGGAGTGGCACCATTTTGGGGGCTGAGCCCTACACTGTGTGTGAGTGAAGAAAGCCAGCTGAGCAGAGTCATCCAGCGGACATCTTAGGCACATTCATTTCTCTCTGCTTCCAGCTTTGGGTGTGGTATGACTGGTTGGTTCTAGCTCCTGCCATTATGACTTCTCTGCAACTATGGACTGTAATCTGTAATTGTAAGATAAATCCTCCTGCACATTGATTTTTTGTTGGGGATTTGTATGGCAGCAACAGACTAATTCACGGGAAGCAACAGAAACAATTGTGAAATATCTCAAACCTAAGGATGTTCAGTAAAGATTCAAAACATTCTGTTTGTAATAACTCAGAAAAATTAACCACTTACATATTTGTTTCTTCAAGATAAGATCCTTCCTGGGACTTTAAATGTCTTGCATTTGAAGAAATATAAACAGACATGAGAATGCTATAGGATGTCTCAGCAGTTAAGAGCACTGACTGCTATTCTAGAGGACCTGAGTTCAATTCCCGGCACACACGTGTTGGCTCAAAACCATCTGTAACTCCAGTCCTAGAGGAATCCAGGGCCCTCTTCTGGCCTCTGAGGGCACTGCATCCATGTGGTACACACACATACTGAAGCAAAACACTCATACACATGAGATAAAATTAAGCAAAGCAATTATGAATTACCAGACTGAAGTCATGTGCGTGCTGTCTCTTCTCTTCACAATCATGTGTTTTCATTGTTTATTTTGAACCTAGGAAAGCACAGTTAGCAGGACTTACAGGTTTCCTGAGTTGCCATGGGCCACCAACTTCTCACAAATGAATTTACAGAACTGAATTCAGAAGTTTTGGTCAGGTTGCCTATCTAAGGGCATTTCATTAACTTTCACAAAGAATAGGAAACGTAATGAAGCAGAAAAATTAATCTGCTGAGTATCTATTGCTGTGGTTTGAACATGCCCTCCTCTCACATGTGAATATTGTATATCTAATCACAAAATGAGCTCACAGAGTTGGAAGATGGTGTGAAGGCCAATGCTACTCCAGATCTGGTAATCAGATTTGTTTTCTAAAAAGGGGAAGCCAGTTCAGGCCCCGGGGGCACAGCTGAGTAGGTAAAGTGCTTACAAAGTCACAGGCACATGCCCAGAATGGAAGTTTGAAAAGCCAGACGTGGTGGCACCCATGTTATGCCAGAGCTGGCGATGGGGAGCAGGGAGTGCTTATGGAGCTCTCTAGCCAGGAAGCCTAAACTCGGTGAGTTCCAGGCCAGTGGACTCCTGGCCTTCAGACCTCCACCCCAAGTACTGGGATTGTAGGTGTGCAGCATCAGGCCTGGCTAATTTTTAGGTATCCTATGTGGTTTGATCCTTGTAAAAAGAAAAAAGGTGGGTGAAGGCTGACTCCCTTTCTCCCTTCCTCAGGCAGAGGTTCCAGAGTGTTCTCTGCCCTGATACCCAACCTCACAGCTTGACCTTTCATAGACCATTGTTGGTTTGGTTCAAATCTGCTTAATCCACTCAGCCTTCACCCACCAGGCTGGAAGAAAAGGGGGATTATTTTTTATCAACTGTCTCCACTCCC
Source organism: Ellobius talpinus (assembly GCA_001685095.1). Classification (NCBI taxonomy): domain Eukaryota; kingdom Metazoa; phylum Chordata; class Mammalia; order Rodentia; family Cricetidae; genus Ellobius; species Ellobius talpinus. The sequence continues at coordinate 9,265 of LOJH01053735.1, forward strand.
CAGCGGGACTTTGAGGCCCACTTAGGAGTCACTCGATTTTTTTCTGGTAAGATATAAACAGGAATTAGAAGTGGAAATGAAACAAACGGAAATCCCCAAACTGGACAGAATCAGGGTAACAAAAATAATACAGAGTGTTTACAAGTAAGGGGCTCTATTCACTCTCCAAGTCAAAGAGGGGTTGAGGGATAAGTGGTCAATGATGTTTGCATTTTGGGGTGGTTTCTCAACTAAGGCTTCCAGTATAATTAGCTTGAGTACTTGTTAATATTTTATTGCTTTTGCACGGAACAATGCTCACCTCCGAGCTGGCTTTAGTTCCTCCCTCGTTGCCTCGGCATTCCTTTGAGACACAAAATGGAATTTGATGGCGACTCTACAAAGAGATTTTAAGTATTAATAAAAAAAGTAATTACATTAAGAAGGAAGGAGAAAGTGAGGAACTAAGAGAAGGTGAAGTTGAAAGCTTGGGAGCAGGAAGAGAAGTCTCATTTTTGTTTGTCATTGAAACTGTTCCTCTTGGACTAGCGAGATGGGTAAAGGCATTTGCCGCCAAGCCTGGCAAGGTGAACTACATCCTGGACCCTCAGGTGGAAATCAAGAACAGTTCCAGCAAGTTGTAATCTGACTTCTTCATGCATGCCTTGGTCACATGTGGGCTCACACATATAAATAAATGCAATAAAAAATTTTAATACAATATCCCTCTTGATTACCACGCGGGGTCCTAGGAAATTTCCTCTCCGAAGGAAACCCAGCCTCTTATTCTTTGGGTCCATGTTCACAACATCACGGAGAGGAGACTTTGTCACGAATAGCGAAGTCTCAGGAGAAATTACAAAAGGAAAAAAATGAACGCTGAAAGTCCATGGTTGAGAGTTCTTTAGTTCCACTCTGCCAAGCATGATGGACACCTTTGCTTTGTTTGTTAAGAACAGTTAAAGCTGGGGGAAGACTACCTGAAGTCATGAATTAAACCCTTCTAGAAGGGGGTCTCGAACTGGCTCACAAGCTTTCTCCTGTGATAGGTGTGTTTGAATCCTGAATTGAAATCAATACCGTAAAGCAACAAATGCGCATGTCCTTAATTAATCTGCGGGTTTTTTTTCTTATTGTGATCAATGAAAAAGAGCTATAATTTTCATAAGAACTTCCTGGTTTGATTTCTAGAAACATTCTCATTACCTGAGAGGGGGAATTATTACTACAAAAGAATGTCCCCAGACACTTTGCAGTCGCAAGAAACACGCTGACAGTCCCCACCCTTGGAAGTCAGTCTATGTCACAGTGTCACAATCTGATCAAGGCGAGCCTGCATTGCAACTGCATGCAAAAAAGCCCGGGCCTTCTTTGTTCGCCTGTTTCTATTTAATAACTCATTGGATGGGAGCCTGCATCAGGCAGAACAATTATAAAATATTGCCTCATTGACGGAAGGAAGAAAACCTTCCTGGCAGGGACCACGAGCTAATTTATATAGAACACTTTCAGTGCAGAGCTGGACTTTTACTTTACATACGTGGACAGGAGCCAAGAGAGACCAGGAGTACTGGTCCAGAGGCGTAATGGAACCTTCAGAGGCAACTAGGAAGCACAAGGGCTTAGAGAGGAGAGTCTAGCTCGAGAGAACCAGGGAAGCTGCATCTTTGTAGCTTCTAAATTGTCCTTTTCTTTTGTAGGCGCTGGCGAGGTGGCTGAGCAGTTAGGCACACTTATTTCTCTCGGCTGAGCTGAGTTCTGTTCCCAGCATCCACATGGTCCCTCACAACATCTTGTAGCTCTAACTCCAGGGCATCTAATGCCTCTGGAGGCGCCTGCACTCACAAACACATACCCATGTGCAGGCACACCCATACAATTTAAAATAATCAAAGTAAATGATTTTCATTTTTATTGAATTAATTTTCTTGGGGGGGGAGCACATACCCTGGGGCGTGTGTGTGGAGGTTTGAAGACAACTTGGCAGATATCATTTTTTCCCTGCTTCCACCACATGGGACCCAAGAATCAAACTCTGGTTATCAGGTGTGGTGTTGTGTGCCTTGAACCACGGAGCCACCTTCCTGCCCCTCATCCTTAATCTCCATCTTTGCTCGCATCCCTGACTATTGGAGGTCTTAAGAAAATGGTGGCCCAGCATAGCTCCAGTCACGGGGGAGACTGATGTGTATGACGCCTTCCTGAACCTGTAGGAAGGAGTTTTCCTCTGTAGTAGAAGCAGCAAAGACTGAAAGCGAATTATTGTCATGTGAGCTGCCCGCCCCTACTTTCTGCAGCTGACAGCAGCCCATAAGGAAGTGACAGTCACCTCACCAGCCATCCAGGCAAAGAACAGCAGAGTGCCATACACCACCTTAGCTGCGCCATGGTGCCGCCGAGGAAGGATTTGTGGCCTTGAATTGTCGGGTTTCCTTAGGTCAGTGTTCACCTAGGAGAACACTAATAGATGCAGTTTTCAGAAACACTTTGTTTGTTTGTTTGAGACAGGATTTCTCTGTAGCTTTGGAGCCTGTCCTGGAACTCACTCTGGAGACCAGGCTGGCCTTGAACTCACAGAGATCAGCCTATCTCTGCCTCATGACTGCTGGAATTAAAGTCACCTTCTCTTAATGGGATATTTTCACAGGAATTTTCCTATTCTCTTGGTTTTTGAGGCAGCATTTCATGTCGTCCCAGCTGACTTAGGACTCATTGAGTAGCCTAGAATTACCTGGAATTCTTGGTCCCTATTGTCCCCACCTGCCTAGTGCTAGGATTATGGGTGTGAAAGACCCCCGGTGTGGGGAGACTCTCACCTCTCACTCAAGTCTCGGGATAACACGACCCCCCTCCAGTAACTCACGAGAGACCGTCCTTGCTGCAATCACACGAGGTTTAT
>LOJH01053736.1:0-12142 GCA_001685095.1 Ellobius talpinus
GGAGGGGAGGAGGAGGAGGAGGGAGGGGGAGGAGGAGGACGATGACGATGACGACGAGGAGGACCAGGAAGAGGAAAGAAGAAGAAGAGGAAAGAAGAACTTACCCTGCAGCTGATAGCCTGTCAGGTTGCATCAGAATCCTGTGTTCATGTATTCATTTCCCCCTCCAGACATCCCAGATTCCAGACCCACTTCTCTGCTGAAGCTGGTCCCTGGTACCTTAAATATTAAACTTCATCTTAAATATTAAACTTCGTGAGACTTTTTAACTAAGTAGCTTCAAAAGGATGAAGGAGTGTGATTAGGAACACTGTTCTTAAGATACTGTCAAAAACAAACTGATACTTTTTTTAAGTTTCCACATCAAAAGATCTAACTAAAGCTGTTAGGCATTACCAAAGAGTAATTATTTGACATGAGTTATTTCAAGTGTTAGCTATATTTAATTATAATTTGTGTTGAACTATATGTCAGTAATTTTCTATAGTAAGAACTCTATGTTGCAAAGTGACATTTCTTTGACTATTCTTAGTAACACTATTATTACTTCCATCTTCACACATAAATGCTTGAATTGTTTGTTCATTTTTATCCTGAATGGATGCCCCAAATGTGACCACAGGCCCTGGCATGTAAGTCACTGAATAGCATCTCACAAGCCTTCCTCACATGCTTATCTGAAAACAAAACCAAGTGTACAGAAAGCAGAAAGTACTAATTTTAAAGCACCCATCATCTAGTTTGGTTCAAAAATACAGTACTACAGCTCTGAACTTTGTTGTGCAAATTTTATGATCTTCCTCCATGGATAATATGATGAAAGAATAAACATAATTTTCCACTTACTTGAAATACAATTAATTTTTGGTAAGGGTATAGCAAAGATGTTATTAACTTGCCCAAAGTATTTTTGCTTTATTTTTCTTTCAAGGTAGAAACATTTAGGTTTCATTCTCTGAAATGGTAGATACCACAAAGCATACCTCACCTGTGGTCTCCAGAGTCATTCTGGATTTTCAATGTGACAAAGTAAACTATAATAATTTAAAGATTTTGTTGTCCCCATCTATAATTATTTTATATTTAATATATTGTCAGGAGGCATTGCCAGTGGAGACGGATAGTGACATGAATGGAATTTGAATGATTAACTGCAGTTCTGGAAATTGCTAGCCATCTGAGCTTGTGAAGGCAACGTGAGGAAACTGTCCTTCATTGTGAAGGCTAACAGGATAAAATGGATTACACTGAAACTCATAGAACTCAGTTGACCAGGGCACTATTGTCTATAGAAATGTCTGTTGTGCATAAAATGTTTCTTAGATTTGAGTAATAACACTTAGGTTATCAGTTTATAGGCTTGTATTAATTTTTACATTTCAAAATACCATGCACATATATTTTTACAACCAGACCAAATGTTTGTGACACTCTCAAGCCCTTTTGAAAAATTTTGAACAGTACTCCAGTGAAAAACAAGAGCACATTAAGGCATGATCCTGAAAAGCAAAATATGTGATTTAAGTCTTTACTAAGAGACTTTCTTCATTTTTCCCCTCTTATCTAATGGTTATCAACCATCACAAACAAAACAAATAAGAAAAACAAATCCTGGTAATTGGCTCATCTACATACTTTTCTATCTGAGGGTTCATAAAACTGTAAACAGCAATAGGCCCCATTTTGTAAATGATTCTTTTTTTTCAAGTATCTCTTTTATTGTGGATTAAAATTACCTTGTTGATGTAGAAAAAAGTTCTATCTTTTTTTTGTCTTGACAAAACAATGACTTCATTCTGTCAAAATGGCTTCTGAGAACCATGTCCACTGTAAGGGGCACAGTCCTGTGTCTCAAATCCACCCAGAGGCAAACATTTAGACAAGTCTCATACCAATATATATTCAAGCCATGCAGTCTCTGCTTAAACATACTACCCTTGAAAATAAACCTCCTAAAATATTTAACTGAATTAAAATTTCACACATATGTTTGAGTCTTACTCGAGGTTCTTGCTGTTCCCACACCTTTCATTTGAACACTTACAACATTATATAAATTTGAATATCTAATTTTTCTTAAAAAAAAACCTGAAGTATAAGTGAACTACCAGGAGCCTTACAATTATAGTCTAGTTGCTGGAAAACATACCTGATTGATCTTGCTATAGTAATCCCCATTTTAAAAAGCACAGCCATCCCATCTTTCTACAGTGTATTTTAACCTTGTAATAGTTAAACATATATAGCTTTCTCCATCATCTGATATGAACCAAAATGCCTACAAAACATGAACAGAGCAATACTTCATTGAAGTCAACTCCTTAATAAAATTCAGCAGCATTGACATGCTTTCTCATGCATTTTAAGGTGTTTTAACACATACATCTTTCACGCCAAAACATTGTTATAATCAGAGCTCTATAATTAATTCTAAGAAGAATCTTCTTTCTCCTGACTGCATCCATTTCATACTGAACAAACCTTCTATTCTGGGGAAGATCTGAATGAAAGACACTCCAGGATGAAAGGTAACACTGTGAGGCCAGCTCCTTGTGGAACTCTGGAATTTTCCATGCTTTGTCTCAGGGAAATTTCTCAAGCATGGACTTCTGGGAATTGGCCAGTGACTGCTTAGTAACACGTTTTTCCCCTTAGTATTAAATTTGTAACTTGTTGATAGCTACCCTTTAATATTACAAAAGAATGCTGTTGTGAGTCTTTGAATATACAAAAAGAATTATGTATTTAGCCAGTTAATGCCAGAAGTGTCAATTATATCTCAGCAAAATAATTTTTCTTAGGTTTTATTCAAACACTAGATATTACTTGCATTACAATTTATAACTGTAGCAAAATTACAGTTATGTTGTAGCAATGAAGATAAGTTTATGACTGGAAGTCCTATAACATGAAGAACCATAACAAAGGGTTACCGCATTAGGAAGGTTGAGAAGCACTGACCTAGAGCATCTCTAATCTATATTAAAGTGAAGAACAGAGACAGTGGAGTGGGAGGGTCCTAGACAGCTGCTGAGGCAGAGAAGAGCGAAAAAGTTATCAGCCAAAGGCACAAAGGAATACACACTGATGCTTTCTGGGAGAACAATACCCCCAGTCCCGCTACAATGGTCCTTGAAGTAGTCCACAGGAAATGTGGCTTTAAAATAAATGTATTGTTTTTCTTTAATTCCCTTCCCTTTATTTAGTGCACATCATTTACACTCTCTGCATCATTGTGCAGCACACAACTTACCATGACGGATGACACTTCTGAAAAACTCTGTGAGCTCAGTTCCTGGTTGGCTATCACTCAGTAAAATTGGAGGCAGGAAAACACCCAAATGTCATCAGCTAACCCTGATAATCATTTATAGATCTACCTCGACCTAGCCTGAAATTTTCAGAGTGAATAGCAAGACTTCTCTCACTTTTACTGGGCCAGTTTGCTTTTACAGCCATTAAAAGGAACAATCAAAGACAAATAACTCATGTGAGTAAGAGTCACAGTTGAGCAGGAGATCACTTGCCTGGGGATTCAAGAGACTTGAATCCCATCCTAAAATTATTACCACTGGACTCTGAAAACTGAGCCTCTCAACAATGCTGTCCATAGATTTATGAGAATGCATCAAAGTCAGCGATAACTATCATCAGAGAAGAATCCTCCTGTAGCAGATGGGAAGAATATAGAGACCAAACACCAGGCACTCTGCAGAGTGAGACACCTTGAAATACTCTACCCTAAATGGATATCTCCTTCAAATCCCTTCCCTTGGAGCTCAGAGAAACTTGCAGAAGTGGAGGGTGAAAGAGTATAAGAACCAGAGAGAATGGAGAACACCAAGAAAACAAGGCCCTCTAAATCAACATGAGCAAAAGCTCATATGAGCTCACAGATACTAAAATAGCATGCACAGGGCCTGTACAGGTCTCCCCCAGATCTTCTGTGTATATAATATATTAGGGCTTCCACTTTAGGGCTTTTATGGGATTCCTGAATGTGCAAGCGAGCGGGTCTCTGGTTCTGTGCCTTCTCATGGACTCTCTCCCTTCTGTTGCATTGCTTTGTTCAAATTCAATGTGATAGTTTGTTTTATCTTATTTATCGTTTTGTTATATACTAAAAAGATGAATGAATGAATTAATGAATGAATGAATGAATGAGTGAGTGAGTGAATGCAGCCATTATGGTAAAGTTTAATGACTAAACTGTCGTTTATAACTGCTGACAGAGGGAAAATCAGTTTTCTCCAATGGTATTATACTGGGTATGGCAATGATTCCAGGATAGACCTCATATTCAGGTGTAGTTGACAAAGGACCCCTCAGGTGTTTTTGTATGTTCTTTTATTTGTTTATGGTTTAGTGGGAGGTTTGGTTTGGTTACCTTGTTTTGTTTTGACATTTTATTTTGTTTTCTTGGTTTGGGGGACTTTGGCAGTAGTATTAGTGTTTTGAGAAATAATTTAAAATTGGGTTGGTAGGGAGATGGAGAGGATCTGGGAAGCCTTGTGGGAGGGAAAGAATATGATCAAATATATTTATATGTAAACATTGCTTTAAGTAATAAAAAGAAAGAAAAAAGCCACACCAATGGCCCCACTTTGGAACTGTGACCTATCCAGCACACTTAGAACAGAGTGTTCTCAACACACTGCCTATTTCCAGGCTCATAATTCCATCAAGTCCCAGAAACAATCACATTAAACCTGCCATTACTGGTTTTTCCTACTTCTTAGGACATACAATCAGCCTGCAGGCTCTTTTCAACAAAGTAGATGAGCTGTTTTTCCTACTTCTTAGGACATACAATCAGCCTGCAGGCTCTTTTCAACAAAGTCGATGAGCTGTTTTTCTTCTCCTGTCGGGCATTGTGCTCATATTTTCATCTATTTCAGCATGGAACAGAGATTTCCTCATCTTGCTGCTATGCTCAGTTCCTGTCCATTACGCTCCACTTTTTCTCTGGATCTGGACCCACAGAGTGACTCAGAAACTTGATCAAAGCAAAAATCAGCTTCCTTGATCCTATCCTCCAGGTTCACCCCCACGTTTGTTCTTTCTGTCTCCACAAATGACACTGATACCTGAATATTTAAAAAGAAAAATATCCTCTTTCTTATAAACCTTGTTTTTGTTAGGATCAGTACCACAACCCAATGACTACATATATTATTGGCCATTTTCCTATGAATCTCTCTGCCTATGACCTTGCCTTATACTTATTCCCAAAGTATGAATTAAATGCACTGTCCCTCTTAATGAGATCTCCACCCACGGCCTGACAATGGTCCTCCCACACTTACAACCATTTCCACACTGACACTGGAGTTCTGGTTTTGCCAAACTGCCTGAAAAATCCCAATTAACTCTTTAAGACTTACCTCAAACCAAGTGGAATTGCCATTGTTCCCTCATCCATGGTGTTACTCTGCATTTGTGGCCTTGTGGTATTTGTCTGAACCCTCAACAAAATTTGAAAGTATTGTTTGTTTGGTCATAATAAACTGGCACCAAATCAACTCTTTACATCAGAGAATTCTCACTTTTGTCTTTACGTATGGGTATTTTCCCTCGTGTATGTCTGTGAAGACACTGTTTATGAAGACATAATAGTATGAATAATACAGATAGCATAGAACCCCTCAAACTGGAGTTACAGAGGACTGTGAGCTGCAGTGTATGCTGAGATTCAAACCTGGCTCCTCTGGAAGAGCAGCTGGTTATCTTAACCCCCAAGCCATCTCTCAGTTCCCTATTATATTGATTTCTACAGTAATTACAAAACAAGAAAGCTGTGTATTAACTTTCACAGGTGAAGACTCATATATTGGATTAACGTGGCATTGCACAGCTTTTGACTTGGGTAATGAGAAAGTATGGCAAGGAAAACAAAGGAGAACTAGTGACAGACATATCTTGAGGAACAGAAATATTAATATCCTGACACAGATATGTGCAGACTGGAACTGAATGCTATCACGTCAATAATATGAATGCTAAAGTAACATTTTATAAACTGTTGTAGCTTGCATACACATATAATTATTCTTATGAATTACTAAAGTAGGGTGTTGATTTATGTGAAATTCACAAGCTCAGCAAACTGTGAGCAATGATGGTCCACAATGTTCCCAGTTTCATTCTTTGCTTTTCATTACAAACCCATTTTGTTAGCTTTGTTTTGTTTTCCTTAAGAGGCCTTGGTTATGTTTTTTCTAGTTTTCACTCTGTTGGTTTGTGGGCACAAAGTTGGATCCTATTATTGAGCGGTGGATTTGAAAAGGTGTCTAAATGTCTTTGGCTATCTACATAAGCATTCATTTTAAAATTTTGTTCTTACATAGGACATGAGGAGTTTAGCAAAACTTTACCTCAAAACCCTGTGACAAAATTGGACACTCGGTCAGCAGACTGAGTTTGGAGTTGGTCTGGCACCATGCAGTGAGGAAATGCTCTACTCCATGGAGAATTCTGGGGTTTGGTTGGGAACAGCCCCTTTCTCCTCTGGGCTCTGTGTCAGTTGTGCATGCATGCTGACAGAGACCAGAGAAATCAAATTTCCCCACCCAGGGAGAGCTGGCCAACCTAGGGTCTGAACACTGTCCCAGAGGACTTCATCTGAGCAGCTTTGAAAATGCATATCCAATCAATTGGCAGTGGAGGTCCTAATGAATCAGCACCTGACTTAAGAAACAGTGTAGATATCGTAGCAGCAAGACCAAGAGCTAGGTGACTACAGTGGACTTGGTATGCTATCTACATTCTTGATTTATATCCCTAGCTGAAACTGGAAGGGCCTACACATACAAAGGTCCCTGATAAGGGAAGTCTGACTGCATGTGCAGAGAAGGCATTAAGGGGCAGACAGTGGTATGGCATTTATAAACTCTCAAAAAAAATCTTTGTGGGATAGAAGCAACATCTCAGTTTTTAAGAGTATTGGCTGCTGTTTCAGAGAGCCTGGGTTGATTCTCAGCACATATACAGTGGCTCACAAGGATGTGTAAATCCAATCCCAAGGGATCTGATGCCCTCTTATAACTTCTGAGGGTATTGCACAAATGTGCTGCTCATGCATACATACAAACAAAACTCCTGTCCACATAAAACAGTAAAATAAAATAATCAAAAAGAAAGAAGTAATGAAAGAAAGGAAGGAAAGAAGGAAGGGAGAAAAAAGAAAGTCTTTGTAATGCTTTAGACAAGTAACTAAATGAGACAACCTACAGAGAGGAAGTCAGAATTCACAATTTATTCACTGAAATGCTCATGATCCCAAATTGTAGAAGCAGACAAGAAAGAATGATTGATCTTTATAAAAAATAAAGTGCACAGACACTGTCTTTCTTAACAGAGGTGGAATTCAGAAGGGAAGGAGAAGCCCATCTATTTCAAAGTGGGAAAAACATATCCAAGGAATCAAAGGGAAGCAAATCACAAGGATTCATCCAGCTGCCTCGAAAGGTAAACACTTTGTTAAAAAGAATCAGATGAAAATGATGGGAAAACATATTAGGGTTAGGGGAGTTTAGCACGGATTTGAATCACTAAACTTTAATGATAGCACTAAGTAAATCTCAGAAACAGGAAAAAAGTTTAGGTAAGATCCAACGGTGCTTCCACAACTTTTGAAAAATATAAATCACAGCAACATCATGAAACAACCCAGGAAAGAAGGAGAAATCTGAGGAGAGGAGAGGTGGAAAGATGAAACATCTCACCGTTAATGCTTCAGCTGGAGATAGAAAAACCCAACTGGTTCAAATAAAATTAAAATGAAGAGATCACGCACACACACAACCACAGAGTTTCTGAAGTGTGAGACAGAGAAGTCTTAGCAGAAGTAGGTTAGTAATCATATACAACATGATTGATATCTGACATCTCTGAAATAACACAGGAAATAACGTGCTCCTAAACTGGCCACCGAAAAGAGTCACCAGTGGAAAATTCCATAACCAAAAGAACCAACATAAAGTCTAAGAAATATGAAAAAAAATTGTTAGTCAACATGCAAAACATAATATAAAGAAACCTTTTAGGGTGAAAGTTAATCAGAATATACTTGATCTCTGATGGAACTTAGTATAATTTTATACTTTTGTCATATTTCCATTATCTTATTTAAAATACATAATGTGATATAAGCCAATGCTTACAACACATATTTTGAAGTTTACATTATATAGACATCACAAGCTTAACAATATTGGTCCAAATAAGGTGGGAGAGAAAACAGCCATAATGAAGCATAATTTGTATATGTAACTCAAATTAAGCCATTGTGATTCATTAGTAGACGGTAACACATTAGAGGAAGCAAGGTTCTTAGAACAAGCTACTCTGTAACCTGATCAAAATTTTTTACCTGGAAGAGGTAGCAGGATTTGATCTTTTCTTCTCAGGAGACCTTCTGATACAACAGCCACAGAGTTGATCAGTGGAAACACAAGCAGATGTTCCAATGTTTAAACTCTGTACCATCATTCCCTTTATAGAAACATTTATCAATTCTCCACAGATACTAAATTAATCAAAATAATTTATGTAAGTTATATGCAGAGCAAGTAAAATGACATTGAATGTGCTAATTTAGTAAAAAGTGAGGCAGAAATTGAAAACCAGAGGTACTAGGAAAACATAAGGTTTTGGTTTGGTAAAATAAGAGACAAATTGCAGACTTGAACATATTAAAAGCAACATTAAGTTTGAGTGGATCAGTGATCCTGTTTATGGGCTATATGTTGCTATTGGCAGAAAAGCAAGATGTGATTAGCTGCTATAAGGGAGAGACAGAGCTTATATCAAAGAACATAACAGATTGAGAATTAAAAGATAGAAGTTCAAAAAGTGTACAGCTGTCAGAGACCAAAAGCAGTTTCATCCATATCAAATGAGTATTTAAGATAAGAAAAATAGGACATTTCATAACTACTAACTTGATAGTGATACACACGAACACAGGAAATGCCATGGACTATACAACAAAACTTCAATAAGCATTGTTGGTAAGGCCATAGTTTTATAGAGCACCATAAATGTAAACTGTTTTTGCAAATAACAGTGATGAGCGTTAGAGGAGGTTAGAAGAACAATCGTTCATCATAGCAACAAAGTTACAAAATACCAGGAAGTAAATGTACCAGCTGTACACTAAAAATACACGAAATATTGCTGAGGCATAGCAAGGGAAACTGAAATGAATACAAAATATTCTTCTGCTCGTAAGTATTGCTGAGTACATTCCTCAGCGATTGCACCCTCAGGACCAATGCAGCTTCTACCCCCAAGCCCAAAAGGTTCTCTCCATAGACTGTGGACCACAAACTTATGTGTGAATGCAAAGAAGGAGCACTTGAAAGCAATTTTGAGAATAAATATGGAAGGCATATACACAGACTTTAGGTTTGCTGTCACTGCAGAAATGGAGACTGTGGCCTCTCCTGAAACAGAATATCTGTAATAAAAACTGAGATAAGCAACAATCTCTCAATTATTTTCAAACAAGTTTTGCCAATTCTGTCACAATAATTTAATGAAGAAAGGAAAAGTCCTTCAGCAATTACATACACACATGCTCACACACACATACACACAGTTACAAATGTATTAAATATTCAGAATCAACACACAAGTATATCCTGTAGTATCCCTGCTCTCCATAAAATAGCAGAGTATGTTGTCTTTCCCCTACTGTCCAATATAAGGTTCTTAATGTCTATTTGAAATATCTCTAAGAATATTTTACAGTCATAATATTATCAGAGTTCTACTCATAATTGCTATGGTTTGTATGTGAAAGGGTCTCCAAAAGTCATGCGCTCCAGAGTTAATTCCTAGTCTGTGGGTGCTATTTTAATCTTCAGATTATAGTATCTTTTTGGAGAGTGACTTTTTGTTGGTGAACCCTGGTTGGGATATTGGGTCTCCATACCCTTCTTCTGCATCCCAGATAACATGAAGTAAGCAGCTGTCTCCAGCATCGTGTTCTGCCAGGTACAAGAGTCCCAGCTCTAAAATTAACGGAACCAGTCAATCATGAGTGATAAAATCAAGAGTGATAAAAGTGACTACACAGATGGTTTCCACTTTCAACATCTCTCAAGAGACACCTCCTTGTGATTATGATGGCCTCTGTAAGAAAACCATTACGGGAAGTCCAAATTTCTGATGAAAAGAGAGAGGCGGAGACAGAGTGAAAGAGGGAGAGAAGCAGAGTTAGCAGAGACACAGAGAAAGACAGAGGCTCCAGATTCTCTACAAGACACGCATACACGAAAGCAAAGTTTTAGTGCACCTCTAACCAGCCACCAACTTGCTATAATTAACAAAATGAAGGAAGGGAGAAACAAACAACCAATAACCTGCCTAAATTCATGACCCACATCTTCAGTAGATGAAGGTTTTAACCAGCAATTAGGAAATTTAGCTTGTTATACAGCAATACATAATAACCTGCTTAAGACAGCCAAAGGTTATTTGCATAATGTATTTGAAGACATTGTGCTATTGGTTTGGGGTTTATTGTTTTTTCTGACTTGGAAATCCTATCAAGTCTGCTTCTCTGGACTCTGTCTAAAGAGACTGCTTATTTTACATGATCAGTTGTTTATGGCTGCATTGATGTGCAGTTGGCTGCTTTAGTGTTGCTAATTAGTAATAGAAAAAATGAATTGACCGTATGAGGATATATATGCTTTTAGGTTTGGATGCATGATAAATTTTCAATGAAGTTTTCAATAAATAAAAACTTCAGAGCAACAGAAGAGGTGTAGTCTTTTATTGTCATTGTTTACGGATGATGAGAACAACAGCAAAAGAGTGATTTTTGTTTTCTCATCTCAACTCCTGAAGTGACGGGGGGGAGATCCATCCAGAAATTTCTAAAGGTGGTTTTTAACTATTCTCTAATAATTAGGTAGCCCTTTATTGATAGAAGATATAGTACGCAATGATTTATTATGAGCCAAATATGAGTGACCATGGCCAAAGGTACCTAGATTCAGAGTGCCTTGAATGGCTTGTTCCACTGTGGGGAAAAAAATCACATAGTATTTTATTGACAAGAAAAAGACAATTTCACAAATCAATATATTTTATCAAGTAAACTGTTGGGAGTGTCAGAAGATTAGGTTCAATCAAAGCAGGTTTCAGATTCTAACAGTTGACATTCTTAGCTTTTGGGTTTGTGGTACCTATTAGTCTGTTGTGTAAACATACTACAAAGGTTTTATCTGATAGTAATAAGGATTTTTGAACACAGAATTAGACAATAAAGGATGTTAAATAGAATAAACTTGTGAGGTAGAACATGGTGGAGAAGGAGACTGCAGAGATATCAAGATATAAAACACCAATAGCAGAGGAAGATTGAACCCTCTGCCCCCTCATTGGAAAACATATGTAAGAAAACAAAGTATGTACAAATAAATCTATAATATTTAAATGGCCTTGAACAGTCAAAAGCTCCCATAATTTCTGGGGGTTGATTTTTTTCCCAAGATCCAGCCCATTTCCAAACTTGGAAGATTTTTCTCTTCCTTAATAAACTCTCTCCTTATGTGCTACGATCTACGTGTCTCCGCGCAAACGTATTTTCAGAGACATGGAACCTGGCAATCATGTCACAGCCCTCCATACAGTGCTGGTGCCAGATCATTTTGCTTATCATCTGGTGAATTTTCATCAACATAATCATGAAATTTCTAGTTATCAGCACAGACCTGGCTTAAGGTTATCAATACCAATTATTATATGTTTGATGATTTATCAAAAGATAGACTTGGAGGAAACATTAATGGTTGTAGTAGGATATTTTTACAAATGTATCTATTAACTGTTCATGATTTCACCAAGCATTATCAGGTATTCTTTACATTTTGGGTCATTAACTGGTATTCAGTTTATACTCATCAACCAGAGGGAAAAAGCTGTCAACTGGGAAAACAGACACCTATTTTCCAACTGCACATGCTATCACGTGTCACGTGTGTGTGTGTGTGTGTGTGTGTGTACACTTTTGCGGCAATATAGGCAGGAGAGACTGGAACTGCCTCAGAGAAGACTTACAGGAAGTAGATTTTCTTACCCTGATGGAGGAGGGTCATCTGTCTATGTGTTACTTTCATTGGTTAATAAA
>LOJH01053737.1:0-12142 GCA_001685095.1 Ellobius talpinus
AACCTCTGCTCCTCCCACACAGCAGGAGTAGGAACCTAAGTTCTCCAGCCCCCCCAAAAAATGCCATTTCAGCGCCTGTAATCTGAGTTACTGTTGCTTAAACATCAGCGCCCTCAGCATGGTCTCCATTCCCGCTTTGTCAGCATTCTGGTTCCCATGTGGTCTCCAGTTCCCACAATCTGGCCCATGTCTACCTTTTCTTTAGAATTTTTAAGTAACAGACTCTCTCTTCTATACTACATACTGCTGATAGCATCCCTCTGAAAGTCAGAAATCATATTTTTCATCTTCTGAAATGAAGCAATATTTAACCAGTAAGTATATGACCCCTTCAGGATAAATACAACCTCTGAGCTCAAAGAGAGACCCTGAGCTCCATTTATTGCCTGTGTAGAGAGGAGAGATAATGGCTGGTGGTGTCTGTGTGTAAGTATTCTTTCTGAAGTTGATTTGCTGCAGGTCCTAAGGCGGCTCAGCGTGTGCTACAAAGGCCCGCGTTGCCTTCCGTTGTTCTGTCTGAGCGGCTTTACCTTCACAGGTCTTGCTCCCATTAGCACCCACCACATGATGGATTTGTAATCCACGCGGGCATTTTTCATACATCAGAAGACACTGTTTAAAAGCCTGGAGATACCTTTATTAATTTCACATTCTTCAAGGACATTTCATAATTCCCTGGTGGGCTGTTTCTTTTTCTCTCTTTGATGTACCTGATCTAAGAAAATATTGAACAGTATTCTGTTCGCTCTTCACCTTTCAGAAGGGAAGATCTGGGAAGTCCTTGGGATGGTTCACTGAAGATAGCTTGCTGGCTAACATCCTTCATGAACCACATCCAGACTCTGATGTAGGCACGTGTACTAAGCTTCAAAGCCCTCCCCTAAAAGACTTGAGACAATCAAGTTGGAGTAAGATTTCTTTTGGCTCAAAGTTCCTGAGCTTTCAGTCTGTGACTGGTTGGTTCTATTGTTTTGAGGCCTGTGGTGCCACAGAATACTGTGCCAAGTGGGGGAGTGGTGGAAAAATTGCCTTCCGTCATGACTTCAGGGGAGCAGGGGAAAAGGGCATCTCAATGATCTGACATTCAGTAATCCAAACCTCTTGTAGATTCCATCACTCCCAATAGTTCCAAAGGCTGGTGACAAAGCCTTAGTCATCCATGCCTGTCTTCTGTGTGTGGAATTCACAAAACACTGAGCTACTAGAGATACCTATGTAAGGATATATAATAAGACTCAACCCTCAGGGGAATAAGGGAGATATTAGGAAATGTCTATCTTTCATACCAGGCAAGCTCTGGGCAATAAACACCTTAAAAATGGACAAAATAGTGGAGAGGGGAGATCAGTTGGTTAAGTGCTTGTTGCATAAGCATAAAGACTTGCGTTGGATCCCCAGAACCCACATGAATAGTGGGCACAGAAGAGCAAGGTCATCATCATGGTGAGACAGAAACAGACTCATCCCCGAGAGTCATTGGTCAGTCAACCTGGATTACTTAACAAGTTCCTGGCCACAGACAGACACCTTGCAAAAGAGCAAGATGGTTGTCCTCTGGCCTCCATATGTGTGCATCAGGCATACCCACATGCACGCACACACACGGGGCATAACATAGGAAGAGAGGCAAGTTCCCGTGAGAATCAGGGAAAATCGCTCCTCTCTACGTTAATGGTACTTCAGCTGCACCTGGAAATGGACCTGATTTCAGCAAATCGAAGTGGGGACAAGCATACTGAAGACAAACAGAAATGAAGAGACACAAAGCCTGGGATAGTTAAAAGACAGGTGAACTGCAATGCTTGGCTCTACTGGAGAAATCAGGAGGATTATAGTCTCCATTGAAGAAATGTGGATTTCCTAATGAGTATGTTAATTAGACGCTTACAAGTCCAGACAAGTGTTAATGAGTGTTTTTTTAGATGGAGCACAAGGGGCATTTTGCAGTGGAATTCACAGTTTGGTGCAGACTAGAATATGGTTTGTCCCCCAAAGGGTTCATGTATCAGAACACTGGTCCTTAGGGTGGTGAAGTTATGAGGTGGTGTAGAACCCTCAAAAGGTGGGGCCTTGTGGGCACTAATTAGGTCATTTAGAACATTGCCCCCAGAAAGCATTAAAACAGCAAGCTTGGTCCCTCCACACTGTCTTTCAGGCTTACTAGGATCTCTCTTCCTCTTGGACACATTCCATGTGGCATGGTGTTTTGGATTGTCATCCCTCAAATCATGACGCAGAGACTTATTATTAATTATGAAAGCTTCATCTTAGCGTAGGCTTGTTTTTAACCAGCTTTTATACTTTAAGTTAATCCATATTTTTTAATCTACATTCTTCTGTACACTTGGTACCTCATCTCCATCCTGCCCTTCCTGCTTCCTCCATGTCTGGCTGGTGACTCTACCTCTCTTCTTCTCCCAAGACCTCTCTATCCCTGAAAGTCACATCTAGCCTCTTCCCGCCTAGCAATTGGCCACTCCGTTCTTTGTTAGACCAATCACATCTTCACACAGTGTAAAGAAATATTCCTCAACACTCCAGTCTCGACGCCATCCACCATGCTGCAATCCAGCCAGGGCTGCCCTCACCAGAAACGGCACCATATGGCTGGAACTTTCAGCCTTCAGAGTGTAAGGCAAATAGGCCTGTGTCTTTTTTTAATTTCCTTGGTTCTTTTGTGATAGCGGTAAGAAAGGGAATCCTGGAGCTGGGGACTGCTTGATGAGAATGAGGACAGGAAAAATGAAAATATCACATGTGGCTACACGGGGCAGGGTGGAGAGTAGCAATGGGAGCATAAGAGAGGAAAAGAGATTCAAGTTGGCCTGTGAAACAATGGGAGGGAAGGAACGCTTGGCTTTACCCAGGCATGCGCAGAGTTTGAGGAGACGTTGGGACTCTGGAGTGTAGGTTTGGGGTCCACCTACATTCATCGTGACTGGAAACACCTTGAATCATGAACAGGTAGCTAGATCATGAGGAGGACCCCTAAGAATGGTAATCGTGCCATAAAGCAGGTTTCAGAGCGATCCTTTAAGGGCCGGCCACCATGCCTAGTGTTGACCAAGAAGGAAGAACCTATTCTGGCAGACATACTTACCTTGGTGAAAATATCACATCTAGGACTATTGGGAACAATTGTATAAGCCATTGGTTTTAAGATATTTTGTCAAAGTAATCTGTCCAAAATAAATGATATCACCAGTTTAGAGTCTGATAACATTTTACAACTTAATATCTGCCAACTTACAAAGCATTTCCCATACTTCTGACGAATTTAGGAAAATTTACTGGCCAAAACCTAGTCTTCAAACAGTTTCTTGCTTAAATACTCAATTTTCAGAAGGCCTTGAGGAAACCAATGATAAACCCAGCAAGAGATGAGAAGATAGGGCAATTATCATTAAAGAGTAATTAATGTATCTTATAATTAATTAATGGCAACTAACCTCAATGAGACCCTCAAGTTCCTACCTCATTTTAAGTGGATCAATGTTATAAAACCATCTCATATTTTTAAAAAAATAATTCAAGAAATTTGAATTTAATAAAGCAAATTTTGAAGGTCAGCTTTAACCTTTACAACGTGATGGAACAGAGGTCACTCCTTCCTAAACTTAAAGGTTAAATAAAGGAATCAAGAAAGAGGAAAAGTGTGTTCAAGGCAATCTTGGAATGCCAGAGGATTAAACATGCCCAAGAGAGTCTGTGAAACTCAGTGAAAACCTCCACTTTTCAGTAATAAAAAATTCTTTCCATAATTGTTTCAATTTTTTCCTAAATATATATCACATGAAGAATTCATCCTTGCCAGCAACTTAAATTCAAATTTTAGGAAGAAAAAACTGTACATTTAGCTGATTGCTTCCTTTTTTATTTTTCTAAGTGATGAATGTCTCAAATATAGAGGCTGATTTATTTGGCTTATGGGGAGCCCTTCTGTTTGTTAAAGTCACCATATTTGGTTAGGAAAGATAGTTCTACAAATACTTTGAAGGATAACCTTGACTTCTCTGATCAGTTCCCCCGACTGAAAGCCATAAGTAACATTAGCAACCATTAACTTCGGGCTGAGGATGATGTGTTCAAACTCCCAGCATCTGTCTGTGTTTTCTATTTAGCCATAAGCTTGCTTTCTTTTCTTTGGTGATACTGAGACTTGATCCTAACTTTAAAGCTACACTGCAGTTTTCCAAATCCCTTTAGAACTTTTCATACAACTCATATCACTTTAGTGTGTTTTTTAACAACAAACAGAATCCTGGATGGTAAGTGAAACAATGGAAGCACTTTAGAAATGTCACGTGACTGCCTCCCTGCAAGCAGGCATCTGAACGGTGCCTTTCACAGGCAGTTGTGTTCGGCATGTGTCCTCCACACTGGTGTGTCCATTTGTTCCCCGAAGGTTGAAGTGTTCATTGCTACAGCTTCTGGCTGAAGAACTTGACCTGGGATGCATGCAATGCCCAGTGAACTTCTTCTCTGTTCTTTCTTTCACGTGTATGCACGTGTTCATATGTGTGCAGGCACTGCTACTCTGAGCTAGCGGAATTACAGATGGACAGTCACATTAGCAAGGTGTTTATGTGGGGTTTAGAGCCCAAACTCCAGCCCTTTTTAACTCTGACTTAGTTTTTAACTCTGACGGAATTTAAGGAAGGTTTCCCACTGAGCCCCTAACACAGGAGGAAGCCCAGCTTCAAAAACTGTTTTAGGAGGTAGAAAATTCTGTTGACTTACCCTAGCAATCTTTCTGACTGTGGACAGCTAACTTAACCCCACTTCCTTTTGGACTCAGTTTCTGTATAACACCCATATGATAGTTGTGGAAATAAAACAGTTTGCATGACATGTAAGCGAACGCTGAGTAAATGTTTTATAATTATTTTTACATGCAACTTGCAGTGTCTGGGAGAATGCAAATATGTCTAGAAAATGATTGAAAATATATTCTGAGGCAATAAAATCTAGATATGTAAATAAAAGAGACAAACCACAAATGTGCCTTTTGCATTTAGTGAGTAGGAAGTTAAAAGGGAAACCAATGCTAATAAAGAGGATTTGAGTGTACCTCAAATCAGAAGTATGTAGAGGAAGGGTGAATGTTCTACTTCCCATTCTGTTGCTATGTTAAAATATCCATATAGTAAGCAAATTGGGAGAGAAGGGTTCATGCGGATTCCCACATTGCAGTTCATCACTAAGGGGTGGTCAAGGCCAGAACCCCCCCCAAAATAACCATCTTCACAGACAAGACTAAGGAGAAAATAGACATGATTCCTTCTTTGCTTGCTTTCTCTATTCATACACAATCTAGCCCTTGCCCAGTAGAGGTGATGCTTATGGTAGGTAGGCTGGGTCCTCCCACATCAACTAGAAATCAAGACAATCCCCCATAGACAAACCAACAGACCAACCTGATCAAGACAATTCTTCATTAACATGCTCTTCCTAAGTGGTTCTAGGTTGTGTCAAGTTGAAACTAGGCAGCACATGCTGCTGCCTCCAGGATAACTTTCTAGAAGGATTGTAAGAATCAGTCTGACTGGTTTTGACAATAGCACTGCTAACCTGATTGTAATTTATTGCTAAATAAATTGCAAAAGTGATCAGGAGAATGGGAGTCGAAGGGAACAGAGAGTCTTTAAAGATTTGGGAACTCATTCTAACCATCAAAACCCACTGGATCCTATCTAAAAAGTATTGCAGCCAGCAAGCTAGCTGCTAGGGTGCAGGTGATGCGGCATGCCATTCTGTATATGTGCTGCTTTTCTTGTCTAACAAATTAAGCTGCTTTGGCCTATGGCAGGGCAGAATATAACCAGGCTGGAAGCGATAGAGAGAGAGAAAGTAGGTGGAACAAAGGAGATGCCATGTAGCTGCTGAAGGAGACAGACGCCTGGAACTTTACCCTGTAGGGCACAGTACTGTGGCGATACACACATTAATAGAAATGGGTTGATTTAAGAGATAAGAGCTAGCTAGAAATATGCTTTACCCATTGGCCAAACAGTGTTAATTAACATGGTTTCTGTGTCATTATTTGGGTCTGGGTGGCTGTGAAGCAAGCGAGCAGTCTCTGCCTACAAACTGGCACCCGTATGTTTGGGGCTAACCTGCGTGGACAGCCACACACTTTGGTCCAGGTGCTTGTATGCCTGATCAGGGTTAGGAGGAAAGCAGCTGAGAGCATGCCTTTTCCTCAGCACCCCCACCTGGGCAAGGGCTGGGAAACAAACAAGCAGTCTCTGGCTACATACAGTGCTTGCTTACCAAGCCTGAAGACCCAAGGGTGGCCCCTAAAGCCCATAAGGTGGAAAGAGAGACCAGATTGCTGCAGATTGTCCTCCCCACCTCCACAGGGGCTTATCTCACCCCCACAGAACAAATAAATGATAAAACAAATCTTCTGTACCTGACAAAACTTACTAGAAGAAACCTAAATTTATTTCTAGATTTTCTGAACAATCATGCGCTGCATTTTGACCAGAACTTTAGATTTTTCCTGGCTGCTATGATGTGTAGGGAGCTTCCCACTGAATTCAGTTCTTGCACAGAGTTCCGTGTCTTCGATGGTACGAATGTGGGCTTTAAAGTTTTCAAGATGGGATGACTATTTTATCCCTGAGTTTTCATTTTGATTGACTTAATTTTTTATGGTATTAGATCCTGAGCTACTCTAGATTCCCCACCCAAAATCAAAGTCTTCATCTTAATAAACTGGGGTTAATGGACACCTCAAATAAAGTGGGGTTACCAGTTTTCCTTTACATCAGTAGAGAGAAGCCTATGTAGACATAAGATTTCATTTGTATTTTTAACTATATGTGCATGTATGTGGCTGTGTGTGGGTGAGTGCAGGTGCCCACAGAGGACAAGGTCAGAGGAGGGCATGGGGTCATGTGGAGGGCTCTGCTGTCCATCCAACATGGGTCTTCTGCAAGAGCATCCCCAAATGCAGAGTCATCTCCCCAGCCCCCAATTCTTGTTTCGTCTTTTTTTTTCTAATAGCCTATGGTAGAAAGATTGACAATTTTGTTTGTTTATTTTTAATACAGTTCAATACCAATGAAGGGCCAATCAAAATAGTTAAAAGACAGTATCAATATATAAAAATCTATACTATGGATTTTAAAAATCAATATTGCAATAAAACCTGAGAAAATTCTTCAGGAAGGTTAGAGCTGTTGAGATCAACACAAACTGGTTCATGTCTCATTTGCTTGTAAAGTGCTTGTCCTTCTGGCAGGACTTCATTTCAACATTCAAATTACAGAAGAATAGGACAACTGAGCCCAGCTCCTACAGGAGCCAGAGCAACAGAGCAGCTGGTTCAAAACCGGGTTGTTAGAACGTTACCTAAGGGGTTGGTGAGATGGCTTAGCGGATGAAGGGGTTCCACCAAAGATGCTCCATCACCCAAAGAGATGATGACCACGATTCCTGAGGCCCATATGATGGAAGGAAAAAACTGACTCCTTCTTCACACTTGTGCCATGACAGGGGCGCACATACTTATACACAATCAACAAATGTAACAAAGGTTACTTAACAATGAAGAAATCTGAAATTATAGATTAAATAAATTATATATAGGTCTACCTATATCTATATATAGTTTATTATATAAATAGCTTATCTATAGCTAGATATTGACATACCAATAGATATAGTATATCTATACAGATAGACATATATAGTATAGATATATAGCAAATAGATCTATATAAATAGATATGCATATATATAGAGAGAGAATTATGCAATTTAAAAGAGCAACAAGATGCACTGTGTGATTCTAAGATAAAAAGTGAGTCATTAAAACTAACTCTTGGGACTGTTGGTTCAGGTGCTGACTCATCGACTCAGGAATGTTCAGAATCTACTAGAAGATGGGATGCCTGGAGGTGGGGCCTTTCATGCCTGTGGGGGTCACCCTTCTAATGCTCAGGTGTTTAAATGGTGTCTGACAGTAAACATTTGCTGAGAGTGAAAGAAAGACTGAACCACAGCACACACCGAGATGCAGAGTTCACATACACCAATGCTCTCTTTAGAAAGTTGAAGTAATGCTAGGGAAGCAACTCGGCAGCTAAGTTATAAAGCATTTTGTCTCAAGTGCAGGGCCTTGGGTTCTAATCACACACACATACACACACACACCACACAATTGGAAGAAATGTGGATTTTTTGCAGAAAAAAATCCTGCCAAATAAATAAATAAATACTAAGAATCTATGTCTAAGACATCTGTTAAACCCACTAGGTAACAAAGTAATTCAGATTTGAACTGTGGGAAGCAAAGACATTTGAAAGTGTTCACATATTCTCCTAAATAAAAAGTCTCATGTACTCAGGCAAAGCAAGGAAAATTACATACAGACCTAAGGGAACCCCTAGAATGACTCTCTGAAAACCCCCAAATTGCAACTTAATCCCACAGAACAGTTTCTGGAAGCTTGAGTTCAGCTCTTGATGCTCAGTGGCCCATCCGGCTTTCCCGGAGAGTCCCATGCTCTGCCAGCTTAAGGTTTGGCTACAGAAGCCTGTGGGACACAGAAGGTGTGCACAAATGCTTGATGATTGACTGGTTGATTGGAAAGAAGGAGACGTGAATCTGCAGGGCAGACTGTCGGCTCCAGATGGTCCCCTGAGGAAGAGCAGGAGGCGACTCCATATCTCTGCCCCAGAAAAAAAAAACAAAAAAACAACAAGCTCTCAATTAGACGCATCAAGCGATGCTCCGGAGAGGCGTGGTGGAACTACAGAGGATCAAGACACCATCCTTCAACACATTGCCTTTCCCAGTACCTTCATCTCTTCCTGAGCAGTCCGCAGGGTGTCCCCATGAGTGACGGGGTCTACGCAACTTTCCAAAAGCCTCTACGTCTCCTCACGTTTAAGATGTGCACGAAGTCAAATCCGTTTCCGAGTTCTGTTTGTGCCTCTTCCTATGCACCGAGCTTCTGGTAATTTTTTCCTCCTTAAAAAAAAAGTTTATTTGCTGCCAAAGAGAAAGTATGGGTCTTTGTTATTAATGTTGTAGAAATACAAATATGTCCACCTCAGGAAGGAGTCTTCATTAACTCCCACAGCCCAGAAAATTAAGGCACGCCTCATCAGGATCCACGCTAGCTGCTGTGGGCTAAATTGCAAGGGACTAGTTGAGTTGCTGAGACCCATAATGCTGATGGAGCGGTTTCCACGTGAGTGAAGGATAAACAGTGATTAATTTCAGCCAATAAATAATGGTTTGAGGCCCACATTGAAAGAGGGACAATTACTTTTACATTTTTCCTGCCAAATGAGCTGATAAGAGAAAACAGGGGAGTTGGCTGCGTAAATCAGTCTTAATTTTATCTTCCCCATTAAAAAGCAGCCATTAAGACCATCTTCGGCTCATTTCATCCTCCTCTTGCTCACTTTTTCAATTTGCGCAAAAGGGGGGAGTTTGCTCCTCATAAAATTTCACTTTGGCCAACCTATCATTTGCATCTGGGCCAATAAATAGCAATTAGCATAAACATTTAAACCAGGAACTGGAACAAATCCTTGTTCCCCCAGCAAGCTGTTAAATTACAGTGTTTTACTATTATCTAAGAAGCCCTAAACAAAAGATCTGCCGGGCGCCATTATCCTCTTCCAAATAGGACATGGTTGAGAGAGAAAGGATAACCCGGAACCCATGAACTTCTCCACGCACTTTGGTGGGGGGGAAGGGGGGAGGAGAACTGTCTTCAGTGGGCGTGGCCTTTTGAATCAGCGTTTTCTGCCCACTCTTGAAATTATCTCCCCAAACAAGTAAACGTCTCTTAGTTTTGTGAAGTTTGAAACTGTGGTGAAGAAGTTTTTGTGAATGAATGTTCTACATTCTTAGTGAAAGAGGAATCAACAGAGCCTCTCCAGGATAAAAGCAGAGTTCCTCAGGAAGTAAAACTACAGGGTTTAGCTGGGAGATGAGATCTGGCCCGAAGGTTGGGGGGGGGAATAAAATTGTTGTGTGAAGAGAATCTCAGGGCCCAGTTGTCCACAGCCTTAGCTCATTCTGTCTGACAGGTCTTTCTCACAGACATTCCCCTGTAGTGGCTAATTGTAAGACGGGACATCTTACAAAATGCTCTCAAAAATAGAGGTCCAAACCTATGCTTGCTTTTGTTTACCATTGGTTGTTATTTTGACCCAGGGTCTTGCTAGAGATACCAGAACGTTCATTACATCTTTACAGATAAATACTATCAGGAAACACACAGAGATGCACAGGTGACTGTCTCCAAATCACCTTTTCCCTTCAGGCCCTTTTGGTCATCAACTGAAACGTACTTCATTGCTTATCTATGACTCATTGAAAGTCAAGGTGGGCACGTCTCCTGCTGAGACCCTAGTTTGCATTAGCTGGAAACCCAGAGTGCTCAGAGAGGCTCCAAGGCTCCCTGTGAATGATTCGGGGCAGAGGTTTGGGTTTACTCCTGAACCACTGTCAAGTGGTTGTCCTTTGTACGTGTATGAACTGTAGCACGTAAGCAGTAAGTTGGCTTTGTGTTTAGTTCTTAGGCTACTGTCTGTCTGCCTGTTGTCCTTCGAAGTTGTGTATAACAGAAGTGCTGTGTAAGTCCAGCTCCATATTTCTATTTGGATGGGTTTAGTTATCTTATGTATTTATTATTTTTTAAAAAAACGTACTTTATTTTATGTATAACAATACAGTCTGTCTACTAAATTGCACTGTACTTGAATGACTTAATATAGATTTAAACGGAATTTTTGAAAATGATTTTTTCCTATGTGAGTAAAGTGTGAGAAAGGTTTTCAAGCTTTTTATTACGTAAACTGTTTTTTTTTTACTCAAATGTCTCTAGGTTTTAGAAATCTCTTCTTATTTTAGATTGACATTGATAGTGAGCTCATGTTTTCCTATTTTAGCTGTGAATAATTAATTATGTTACAAAAGGTGACAACCCATCAACTCTTGTGTTAGGAATTTGGTGGAATAACAATAGAAATAAACAAGAAAGAATTATAGCATGTTTTATAAACTTGGTAAACAAAGGAACTCAAAATCAGATAGGTAAAAGCGTAGATCATAGAAAACTGCAATGTTCAACAGTGATTTTAAAAAAATCATTTGTCTGTGTAAGGTGGTCTAGGATGTAGCCTGTGGGTGCCATGATACACATGTGGACGTCAAAGAACATGTGGAAATCACAGCTCTCCTTCTACCGTGTGGGTCCTAGAGATGGCACTCAGGTCTCAGGCTTGGCAGCAAGTGCCTTTAGTCCCTGAGCCATCTCACTGGCCTGAAAGATGCCAACTTAGCAATGTCAGAATCAGAATCGCTGTTGGTCCTGCCTGCTGTTCATCTTTGTTAGTCTCCGAGTTTTATGCTGCCTGTTCAAGCTGTTTGCTCATCACTCTGGAAAGTTTCTGTCTGATGAAAGCTTCCAATCTACTGTTTCTTAGATGTTTATCTTATCACTGCTGCTTCCCAGCTCTCCTTAAACTCTCCTCCTGCCCTTTCATCTGCTCCAAAGGCATCTCATCCTTTAGCATAAAGACTTCAGGAATAGTTTCTACATCTATTGCTTAATTAGGGTAATTGTACATACCATCAAATTTATCATTTTAAATCATGAAATTTGTTGTGTTTTAGTATTCTTGTTGTGTTAGTCAACTATCAACCTAAATCTAATTCCAGAACATTCTCATCATCTCAAAATGAGCTCTCTCCCCCTGTCCCTGCTGCTCCTGAACCCAGGAAGCATTTGCTGTCCATCTTTGTGGCTTGGCCTGTTCTGGAATTGTCACACACGTGGAATTATACAGCAAGTGGGCAGCTCCTGTCTCCAGTTTCTTTCATTTGCTTACATCGTATTTTGAAAGCCCATCACTGTTGAAACACAAACACCGCCTTGCCTCTTTGCACAGCAGAATAATATTCCAATGCTTTTACATATTTCATTTCTTCTTCCCTCAATAAGAATAACATTCCAGTTGTGAACTCTATGCCTATTTTAGATTATGCTGTTGTCAATATTTCAATATAAAGTTTTCGGTAGATACGTTTTCAGGTTTCTTGGATATATACCTGGGGTCAGTGTTCTAGATAAGGGGATGTAAGGTTTTAAGAAATTACCAAGAAGCTGCA
>LOJH01053738.1:1735-12142 GCA_001685095.1 Ellobius talpinus
TTGGAAGAGCAGGCAATGCTCTTAACCTCTGAGCCATCTCTCCAGCCCTTAAGTGCTTCTCTTATGTTGGTTTTTGATATGTAAAGCAGTCCTATGAAGTATGTACTGTTATCCGAAATGTGAGAAACCAGAGGCACTGGCCTAGAGGGATGGCTCAGCCAGTAAAGGCTAGGCTCACAACCAAAAATAAACAGCCTGAGGCACCAAGGAACTAGCAGGATAGAGGCAGTAAAGATGGCAACTGAACAGAAAACCCTTGATGCTTCATTCTGAAGTAGACTATACAATGGAGCCATAATTGAAAATGAATAAGCTCAAGGGAGGATTGTTTGAGGAGAGAGATCATGAAATCAGTTTGAATTTTTTTAATGCAGATGACTAAATAGAAAGGGAGTGACTGAAGACACAGAGATGGAAGTTGCGGTGTCTTCAAGCATGAGAAGATTTATTGGGTGGGAATGGGTCGTTCGGTCAAGTAGCTGGCTAAATGCACATTCGTACCTCTTTGCTCACTTTTGGGCTTCTCATTACTCATCTGAAAAAAACAAGCTGGCTATCAAAGATTACTAATTCTTTTCAAAATTAAGATTTGATGAATATGTAATTACCTGACAGTTTTACACTGTAATACAATTTTCAAACTTATCAGCCTCAAGAAGAATTTACTATAATCCTAGAATTTTTTTCTTGTTCTGATGGGGGGTGGGCGGGTCACTTGGTTTTCATAATAGAAGAACTCTTGATAATAAAAATGTTTAGCCTCTTTAAAATACATTTAATTTTGGCTGCATCTTTAGTGTTTAATTGCTTACTATTCTGAAACACAAAGTCACCCCAAAGGCTTCCCTAATGAGTTGGTAATTAGCAGGTTCCTGCTCTCATGGTAATACCTAGTTACCTGAAGACAAGCATTTTAGTCCATGCTGTTTGCAACCACCTTTCAATTTGCTAACAATTATCCTTCTCTTGAATAAAAATCATTTTTTCCTGGGACAAGGGAGTGTGGCTCCATGATTAAAGCACTTCTTGTGCTTGAGGACCCCAAATTCATTTCTACAGCACCCACATAAAAGCAGAGACAACAACCTACCTGTAACCCTAGCACTGGGGAGGCAGGGATGGAAGCTCGGTAGTTAGACCAGCCAAATAGATTCACCAAGTAGGTGTGCTCTGGGTTGAGTTAGGAACTATGTCTCAGTCAATAAAGGGGGTTGAAATCAAGAGAGACCCTCAGTATCAACCTCTGACCTCCACAAGCATATGTGCGGACACACCCTCCCACCTCTCTCTCTCTCACACACACACACACACACATGTATGTGGGCATTCATGGACACAAATATGTATATACACATGCATACCACATACACACAAAAACGTCATTTTTTTCTCTTTTTGCTTACATTTGAGGAAATCACATTTTCTAGTAACTTACATACACAGAATGTTTTTAAATATACCAGGATCTTAAAAGTATGTAATCTTCATTGCATGTGCCACTTATTAGTCAATAAATATTTATTGATTGCCCTCTCTGCATTCTAAGAACTTTGGCGGGTAGAAATGAGTCATAGGTAAATTAGCACTTACAATGTTCACAGCAATGACGATGGGAGAAGATGTGCACATCTTCCTCTCCCACCTCTCCCTTGAGTGAACTTCAAAGGCAATTATAAATTTTTAATGCCACAGGATTATTTGAAATAGACTGTTGACTCTGAATTTAATCTGTGGTCCTGGATCCCGTGCTCTGTGTTTCCTAGACTGACTGGAAATCATAATAAAAGAGAAATTGTCTAAAGAGTCTGCACTTCATTTAATATAATACTAATGATAAATTAATTTTCATTTTCCCCTTAAACAGACTTCTCATTAATCTTCACAGCATTGCTGTGAAGAGCAAGAAGGGAGGTGGTGCTAGAGTTTTCTCTCTTTAATTAGCTTTTTTCTGCTGGAGCTAGAGGGGTTGAAAATGTCAGGTTACCCTGTAAATATTTTTCCTTGAACATTTCCCTTGAGCTTCCAAGAGGCCTCAACATTATCACAAAGAGTTATGTTCAATGACATTTAATAATCAATTACAGAAAACTGTGTCACTTTAATTTCTAGACCTCATCCCCCCAAAAAAAAGAAAAAGAAAGAAAAAAATCATGTACTCCAGAAAGAAAATACATAGAGACTTCAAAACATTCATGCTGTTATGTACGAAAACATTCACGCTGTTATGTACGTCTGTGTCGCTCTGTATGTTCACCCTCCTTTCCCCAAGATTCAAATCTTCAATTTTGCGGAGACAAGAGGACTAGAAAGCAGGAGCTACCACTTCCCTTTATGAAAACAGCAATTCACTTGCATTGTGTGGGGACCAAAAGGAGCCTGGGATGAGTCACAATGAGCAGATGAAATAGTCACTAGACAGTACATTTATTGTTAACACATTAAGCGCTCTGGGTACCTTCTTTGTATAACCAATCTTATTTAAATTAATCATAATGGTCTTTAAACTTTTTTTTTCCTCTGAAACCAAGATCCCTAAACGATATTTATAATCATTCTCAGTATAAGGTAAACTCTTCAGTTGCTAGGAAACATAGTTGCTGAATTTGTTTCTTTGCAGATAAGTAAAACACTCCTTCCTATGCTATTATTCTGTGGGTAAATTAATGCTTATCTAGGGCACAGCCAAAGGAGAAGATAACACGCTAGCCAGCAGAAGCCTAATGCCAAGGAAGGCAGAGCCTGTGTTAGAACTGTCTTTAACCTGCAGGAATGCTGGCCAGGAGGACCCCATGGGAGGATAGTCATAATGACACACCAATGAGAAGGGAGGCTTTGACCTCCCGCTCTAAAATTATTCTTTCAATAAAGAATGGAACCTTGAGCCAAGTTTAGAGTTCTGTGTATGGACCACATAAAATGACAGGTCTTGTTCCATTGATTTAACTCAAGGGTCAGGACCGGTACCCTCTCTCCTCTCTAGATCTAGGGCTGCTCATGTCTCAGTCTGCGGGTCAAAGACTATTTCTTTCGTGAAGCTGGCACAGACCAACTATTCCTGGGAGCCAAGAATCTTACCGGTCAGCACAAAAATTGGCCCCAGCACACAGAAGGTACTCAGGGGTGAATCCTCAGCCCTCAATGCCTTCTCTATCCTGGGAAACGTGGGAATGTTCCTTCTGCCATGTCAGGAAACTTCTTTTTGTTATGCTGATGAGAATTTTTTTTTCTCTTATAATGGCTTACATTTTGCCTCATCCAAATATGGACCCCTTAATAGGAGTCCATTTCTCAGCATTATGAGATACTGTGCCAAGCACAAGGGAGTTGTACTGAAAGAATGATGTTTGCATAGTCCTTCATAAAAACTAGCTAGGAATAATAAGGCCAAGGAAATAAATCATTCTCGAGTCTGGAACTATTAAAGAATTTCATATGTACTCTCAAAAAAACTTATCAAAGTATTTCAATTGGATATGATTAACTTTAAGCTTCAACTTTAATCAGGGTACTTCCTGCGGTATGTCCTATGGAATATGGGTGCATATCATATAACTTCTCTAATCAAATAATTTTTAAAGATTTGTGTAGTGTGTGTGTGTGTGTGCGTGCGCGCAATAGTGTATGTTGGGTACCACTCATGCTTGTACTTTCAATGGCCAGCAGAGAGTAATGGATCCCTGCAGCTGGAGTTACAGGTGACTGTGGGCTGCCCAACATGAGTACTGGTAGCCCAGCGCAAGTCCTTTGCACCACTGATAAATGCTCCTAACCAATGAGCTGTCTCTTCAGCCCCTATAATGAAACATTTTAGATATAATTAATATATCAACTGTTGCTCTGACTAAAGGACTAGGAGAACACATTAAAGGCTTCGGGGTGAAGGAGCAGCCATTGTGTCTGGGTCCCACATATTCAGGCAGAAGATCATGGCAGTGGGAGAGTATGGAGAAGGCTGTTCCCCTCATGATAGACAGGAAGCAAATGAACAAAGAAGGAACTGGAGACCAGCTGTAACCTTCAAAGGCACGACTTACTTGCCCAACTGGATTCCACCCCCTCAAGTTTCAGAGTCTCTCAAAATAGTGCATCATCTGCCTACCAAATGTTCAACGCATAAGCTTCTAGGAACATTTCCTATCCAAACGGTAACACTTTGGGAAATATTGCCACAGCAATCACTGTTGATCTGAGTGGCCTTCGCTGTTTCTTCTCTGCTGTGTTGGGTGTGGCTCTCGTTATTACCCACCTGAGGCACTGGCCTTCTCTACTTTTTTCTCTAATCATTTTGGCCCAGCTCTGCTCCCCAGGTGCATCTAATATAGTTCTGACATTCATTATCTCACCACAGGAAGCTCTCTAATTTTGCCTTCCAAGATATTTGGCCATGTCTATAGAAAGTACTGTCTTTCAGGACTCGGGAAGGAGTCAGAAGTGCTTTTGATATCTCAGAGATAGTGGCCAGGGATGCTAACCGTCCTCACATATGCTACAGAAACTCTACCAGCAGAAAATGGAAGTTAGGCAATGCATGTGGGCAGTTGGGACTTTCCACAGATTCTCCACTTCATGCCCAAGGAATTTCACAGCCTGGTATGGAGCGTTTTCAACCTTGTGTTAGTTCTTGCAAGGTTGTCTTCTCAGCAGCTTTTTCTGTATACAGGATATACTTCACTCAAACCAGGGACTTAGCTTTTCCCCTGAGCATAGTTTGGCTTTCTTGCTTCTTCTTCCTCCACACTGCCTCTTTGCTTTGGTTTCATTGCCGCTGTATCTTCTCTGCACCCTCTGTTTCAGCTAAAATGTCATTCCCTAGAGGAAGATGTTCTGGGCTTTCTTCTTCCTACTCTTTCAGATGGAAGTAACTGGCCCAGTGTCTGGATCCCACGCCATCACTACACTTCTCTCCTTGTCTTCTGCATATGACTGACACACACCCCTCTCACTTGTCCTGATAAACACTAAATTCTTGAAAGATCGAGAACATCATGAACACCAGCGGCAACTCTGTGACCTGTAAAGCTTTTAATAAATGTGGTCAGTAAATATTTAGATGAAATTCATTTTTAGTTTTTAAAAGGGGTTTCTGAACCAGACCCTCTAATTGCTTTTAAATTCACCCATATATTTAACAATAACTGAATCCCTGCTGCTAGTAATGAGGCGATTTTAAGAGCTATCCCCTCACAGAAAGAAAGTGCCTGTGCTTAACAGGAACTGGCTGCAACCAATCTTCAACAAATGAACTGTATTACGTATAAACTGCTGCAGTTCCTTTGTTATTTAAAGGATGACCCTCCTACATCAGATTCTGATTTTATATAGCACAAATAAATGCTCTCGATTGTGTTGGCTTAAATACATTATTACTAGTATTGATGAAGTGTTATTTGCTTTTTAAATAATTTTTCTTATTTTACATGTATTTATATTTTGCCTGCATGTATGTGCAGGCACCACATGTGTGCTTGGTGCCCACAGAGCCAGAAGAGGAGATTCCATGGAACAGGAGTTAACGATCAGTGAGGCCCCACATGGGTGCTGGGAACCCAGACCCAGGCCTGTGGAAGAGCAGCTAAGTGCTCTTCACTGCTGAGCCATCTCCCAGCTCCATAATGAAATGGTTGGTTTTTTTAAGTAAATGAAAACTTACTTTTTAATAGGAAGGTTGACCCAGATCAGAGATTCATAGGTAGTAATGCAACCATTCAGTAATGTGACTTATTGGCTTTAGCCACCTCCACCCACAGACTAAAGCTTGAACCCGTTTTAGATCTGGGGAAGAAGAATGTAGAGTGGAGTGGGGAAAGTGTAGGAAGAATCTCCCCAGAAATTCCAAATGAAGCCATCTCATGTTAGTCATCCTGCTGGCGTTGTTATTCATTTTTGTCAATTTGGCTTTTGTTTTTATTTTTCTGCAGAGCTGACTCAGTGGTTAAGAGCATTGCCTGCTTTTCCAGAGGACCTGGGTTCAATTCCTAGCACCCACATGGCAGCTCACATTGGAATATAACTCTAGTTCCAGGCTCTCTGGCACCCTCACAGAGACAGACATGCAGGAAAACACCAAAACCATAAAATAAAAATAAATATTTAAGGAAAATAAATTTTTGTTAAGTAAATAAGGGATTTCTTTGTGATATTTCCACACATTTCATATGCTACTAAACTTTGTTTACTTTTACCCCTTAATTCTATTTTTAATATTATAGTTATATATATACTTTTATGAGTTATAATAATTTGATATGTGAGCTGATTGTGGGATAATTTAATAAATATAAGTCATACGTGAAATACCTCATCCACTTTTTTATGGTGAAGATACCTAAACTCTAGTTTTTCATCTACTTTGTAATGTCTGTTGTGTTCTGGTCAGCAACCATGTGGTCCAGAGTACCAACAGCCTTTCCTAAGGGAAACGCTGACCCATTTGAGCAGCATCTACTTCCTGTTTGCTTCCTCTCTATCCTCTAGTAAACGCCATTGTTCTCTCTGACCAAGTTTGATCTTTTCCACTTCCCAGTTTAAGTGAGCTCATACAGCATTTGACTCTGCACCCCTGTCCCCTCCCATTTCACGTAGCGTAGTGTTCATGCGTGTTGTCACAAAGGAGTGGATGTCTCTTTAGAAAGCTGAAAGAAGCCCACAGAGTGCGTGAATACCCTCCTGCTGGGCGCACCTCCACTTCTGAAAAGCCATGTAAGAGCGCTTAAATGAGCCTTTCACTCTTCAGTGAAGACATTCTTTCAGGGCAGCTCAGAATTTCTGTATTTTTCTTCCCGTCGTGGGTTCTTGTTGACTCTATCCATGTGCGTAAAGATCAATTGAAGGCGACACTGCTGATGGTGCCCATGACTTACTGTAACCGTGAAATGACATACTGGACCACATGTGCAGGATCTAAACTAAATCAAAAAAGGCATCATTGAAATTATGTAAGGAGCCTAAGAGAACGTCTCTTTGTTCAATCCCAAATTTCCAGTTCCATTGCACTCCTATTTTATAAAAATCTCTGCTATTTGGAGGGACAATAGCTGGGATGTGTGCTGTCCAGCCCCCAAGAGAAGTGAGCAGGAGGCAGCAGGCTGGGGCGGGGGAAGGGGTCTGGGTCCAGCATGAAAAGGACACTGGTAATTAGTGCCTGCTGGATACACTGAATCCTGGACAGTGTTTGCAGCGCTGGAGTTGAACACAGAGCGATCAGAAAAGTATTCAGCACGTTCGGAATCATCAAAACACGGTCCCCCGTGACTCCTCAAGCGCCAAAATTCTGATCTCAGTTTAGATTCCAGAAAAATGATGTACTTTTAAGCCCTGTACGACTCTGAATCTTCAAAGAAGGAATACTAATAAGTAGTCCTTGTTCTCACTCCAGCTTATTGTCTTACTGTGAAGGGAAGCTGGAGTAACGAATGAGTATTCCCCAGTGATAAGCACTGTGAAGCCTACGGCTTTTGTTCTTGCCTCCTGCTTGCCGAGGATGTCAGTGCCCAACCTGCAGACTATGAGTGAGCAGGTATTACGGCAGAATTTGGAAAAGCATTCAAATCATGAAATATGGGGGATAATGGACAGATATTAAGTAGGAACGAATAAATACTGCTTAATTCCACTTGTAATGCTGTTTACATTTTTTGAGTGTTGTGGGGTTTGAAGGCTTACGTGGTTCGCCTTTTAAGACCAGGTATGAATATATTCAATTGTTAGAGAAAGGAGTCTTTGACTTTTATAAAATGTAGGTAAAACATTAGCACTGAGATGTAAAAATGACTACAGCTACTATGCCCGCTTTAAACTTGAATATATTATCATTATAATGGATTAAAACGTTTCAGCCACTGGTTTTATGCTGAAAACCAGAATTATAATGAGACTGAACTAGACAGACTTAAGTGTCTTTCCCCACTCAGAAATAACAAAGGAGAAGCAGTAAGATAGCTCAGCAGGTAAATGGGCCCCTGTGGCTGTGCAAGTCTGCCTACCAGGGGTCAAGCCCTGGAATCTCAAGAACTGTGTACGAAGACAAGCAATTCTACAAAATTGTGCACTCACCACAACACAATAGTGGAAACAAGCTAACAATAAATGAATCCATCTAAAGAAGAAAGACCAACATACAGTTGTCAAGTTTCATTGAGGCAGACTTTCTCTCCGTCGCTCCAGCTTACCTTGAACTCTGTCTGCTCTTGAATTCTAGTCCATAGTCATCTCAGATTTATAGTCTTCCACCTCAGCC
The DNA here is from genome assembly GCA_001685095.1 of Ellobius talpinus. NCBI lineage: Eukaryota > Metazoa > Chordata > Mammalia > Rodentia > Cricetidae > Ellobius > Ellobius talpinus. The sequence continues at coordinate 9,972 of LOJH01053738.1, forward strand.
TCCAAGTGCTGCGATTACAGCTGGGTGCCACCACATCCAACTGCTGTAACACACATTCCAATTGGCGCAGTTCAAGGGAATCAAGGGATATCGGCAATTAGTGGTATCTGAAAATGTCCTCCCAGTGCCTCCAGCTTTAACCAGTCTCGCCCATGCACCATGACGTTGCCTGTTTTGTGCGCATTCATTCACCAAGCTTTGGACTGAGAGCCTGTTATGCGTATGTAGAATATACACAAAGCTAAACAGGCAAAATTCATCTCTGTATTTCCAGAGTTTATGACATTGGACTGGGACAACAAGAGCTTCTCAGGAGAGTGTTACCGCAAACAGATTCTCTCATTTGTAATTAATTCAAATTTCAGCCTTGTTTTAGCTGAAAGACTAGTCTCCCAATACATTAACACACGCTTCTGTTCTTTTTTCTTATTTCCACTCCTAGACTCTTCCTCCAGCATAATTCCCGCACATCAGGCCCTCTTCCAAATCCACAATTGTTCTTGAAAGACTTCATGCTCCTTATTGAGTGTTCAAGGTCTTCTACCATTTGGCTTTCAGTGACTTTTTCCAGCTGTTTCATTCCCTGTCACATCTTACACCCCTGTGACTGGGTCAGTAGTGCAGCGTACGCAGGTTCAAAAGGACAGAATCTGAAGATTGGCCTCTCTGAATCCTGGTCTTCTAATAACACTGGACTGAGACCTTAGTGATGATATCTAATATCTCTCTCTCTCTCTCTCTCTCTCTCTCTCTCTCTCATCGTTTGCTCCTTTCCCTCCCATTGGTCCTCTGTCCCTCTTGATGGCTTCCTTCTTCTCTGCAGGTGGTGTCTCCTTTCATGACTCACATATTCCATTAGGTCTTCATCACCATCCTCCCAACTCCTGCTAACCCACTCCCCCATTCTCTTTGTAGTACCATTTCTACCTTCATGTGATGTATTTATCCCATTTTCCTTTATATGTGGATTTTATATAGATAGATGTGTGATATATATATTGTATATAAAATATATTTTACATAGATACATATAATATCTAAATTTGACCTATTTTGTTTAGCACAGGGATCTTCAGTTCCATCCATTTTTCCAAAGCATGCCCTAATTTCTTTCTTCTGTACAGAGGAGCACCACTCCACTGGACATATGTCCCCACATTTATTCACTCGTCTATTGGTAGACACCTAGTCTTATTCCCTGTCTTAACTATTGGGAATTGTGCAGTAAAACCATGAAGGTGCAGGTGGACCTATGATGTTCTGACTCAGAGTCCTTCAGTTATACACAGGAGCCATACTTCTGGGCCAGACAGTGATTCTTCTTTAAGTTGTTTGAAACACGTTCAGACTGATTTCCATTGTGACTGCATAGGATTGCATTCTCCCCTGCAGTCTATGAGGGATTCTCTTTCCTCGTGTCCTTACCATTTGACACTTGGATGTTAGCCATCATGGCTGGAATGAGATGTAATGTCAACCCAATTTTTATTTGTATTTTCCTGGAGCTAAGGATGTTAAACAATTTTTCAGATATGTATCACACCTCTGCACTTCTTTCTTTGAGAAACTGTCCATTCCATTCCTTTTCCCATTTGTTGATTGGCTGGATTTTTTTGGCATTGAATTTTTGGAGTCATTCATAAATTCTAGATATATCACCTGTGAAATGTATACTTGGCAGAGACTTTTCCTTGTTGTTTGGGGTCTCTTGACCCTGGTGTCTGTTTCCTTTGGCATGCAAAGACTGTTTACTGTGATGAATTTTGCTTGGGAATTCTTGGGATTGTTTCCTGTTTCCTGTGCTATGAGTGTACATTTCATAAAGTCCTTGCCTACACCTAGGTCTTGCAGATGTTGGCCTGTTTTCCTTAGCACTTTCAGAGGTTTGGGTCTACTATTAAGGTCTTTGACCCACTTTGATACTCTTTATTTTTGCAGGATGAAAGATCTATATCAGTTTCAGTCGGCATGTGAAAATCCAGTTTTCACAACACCATTTGTCGAAGAGGCAGCCTATTCCCCAATACATGTGTTTGGCACATTTCAAGGATTAGGTGACTGTCATTGTGTAGGTGTACTTCTGTGTAGTGATTAGGGAGCGGGCCTGCTTTTTTGTTCCGCCCGGCTCCCGCACGGCTAGCTTAACACCCGAAATAACAACACACAAATTG
>LOJH01053739.1:3885-14795 GCA_001685095.1 Ellobius talpinus
TGTGTGTGTGTGTGTGTGTGTGTGTGTGTGTGTGTGTGTGTGTGTGTTTTCCTTTGCTTTATTGCCATTTCACTGTTACTAAAATTAGATTAGTGTTTTGAAAACTCTTGAGTCTATAATGGGCTGTTTAGAGTGTCTACTTTCTACCCATCTTCCTTAGTTCTTATTTACCCCAGTCTTGTCCCATGCTGACCTTCTTGGATTTTTGTAGGTATACTTGGGTAGATGCTTTTCTACAAGATTGTTTTAATTGTGTAAGAATTTCAAGATCAATATCGTGTACTATGTAGAAAGAATCATGGGTAGGCAGATTACAGACTTGGATTGCGAGCTCCATACAGATGGTGACTTGGGACTTTAGCCAGCATGCTAAGCCCCCTCCTCCAGGAATCAGTTGTTTTGTCTAAACCGTGCTGTCTCAGTTTGAATTTCTGACTCATAAAACAGCCCAGGTCGTGTTGTCAATGATTGTTGCTATTCTGTGCGTTTCTTTTCTCATTTGTTTTTGAGACAACGTCTGTTGTATGGTGTGAACCTATCCTTGTGCCTCTGCCTCAGACTCCCAAATGCTAGAATCATAAAATGTTTACTTCATTTAGTATCAGCTTTGGACTATATTAAAATAGATGGAAGAGTGGCTGGGTAGACATTTGGAAATTTTTAGTGAATGGGAGAGAAACGGATGAAAATCTGGAAAGTATTTGTCAATTTATATGGATATATTTACTTAGAAGGGTTTTAATTTTAGTCTTTAGGTAAGCTATGAAGGAAATATCAAGAGATAAGATTTCATCTGCTGAATTTGATGAGTTATAAGCAAGTGTAGAAGTATACCAGGGTATAAGATAATATGTAAGTATGTTTCTACAGAGATCATATAGCAAGCTTCTTGCTTTGTTTTGGTATAAGTAAGGATGTTGGACTATATTTTGTTTCCTACTCTATGTGGTTCACAACAGAAGATGCTTCTGGCCTTCAAGTTTATTTAGTCACTTTTGAAATTATTATTCTTTAATCATTATTTTTTCTTTTACTCTTTTTTTTATTTCCCCAAGGGTATAGTATGTACAAATTCTTAAAAAAAATCAAGAAAGGTTAAATCAGAAAGATGTGGGAAGGAAAAGTCAAAACTTTCTCTGAACTATTTCCATACATATGAAGCTATGATTGAGTCACTGTCAATCATTGGTAAAGATACTATTAGATTTTTGTATAAGCAGCACGAACTGTTTCATAACATCCAAGGTGAAGGAAATAAGCAGTTCCGTCTTCTATTTTCGCCAACTAAATTAAACTCGAGTGAAATACAGCCTGGCCAGATTGACAGTCATTTCCATATTACCCTCTAGGAATACCTTCTTCTGTATCTTTCTTCCCTGCTCCCTTCCCGAACCATTAGCCATCCAGTCTACAAGCCAAAAAATGAATTTCACCAAGATCTGCTTTCAAGCATGGAAGAACCTCATTTCTACCTGTTTCCTGATGCTCTCTGCCCATTAGTATGTGCTGTGGGGGGTTCCAGTGTTGGACAATGACCATCTTGCTGTCTCGTAGTGTGCATCCCACAGCCGTGGGACTGTGACTTCTAGAGCCTGATATCTCAGCATAAACCATATAGCTGTTTGAATATGGGCAGCTGAGTTAGATCGATGCCTCACATATATTTTGTGTCACATAGCATCTGTGCCATATTTATTTAGCCAGCCATCCAATGGTGAATGACTTAGATCATTTCCAGTATTCGTCTTGGCGACTTTGTACATTTGGATGTCTGTTCATTTCTTCAGGTGTCATGTTGCTATAACAACATCTAGGCCTGTTAAATTTCCACTGGATATTGTATTTCAGAATAAAATATGCCAGTTTATATTGATGAGTGAGCCTCAGATTTCCTTCATGTCCCCTGTGCTGGTGATCTCTCTGTAAGAAAACAGCTTTGGCTATGATGGTCTTCAAAAGGAACACATGATTTGACACTTGACAGTATCATCTCTAGAGAAATTGAGTTCCTCAGTTTGGAGGATCCCTTTACTAGGGATTTATTGTTTTTCTTGCTTTGTCCTCTGTACCTCTGTATTGAGTTAGTCCTGTTGACTCATTTGGATTCAGAGAAAAGCTAATTAGATCATTGTGGAAGGACACTTAGAAGAAATCCCACACTAGCTTAGAATTGAGAAATAGATGGTTATTTACTTAGGAGTAGACTCATAAATCAGAATCCTCTGCTTGAATGGAGATCAGAAACTGAAATCAGCAACCAGAACAGAGAGCCCAGAAAAGAGGCAGGATGCAGGCTCTACAATGGCAATATATAGTATAAGAGGTCACGTCCCAGTGGGTGGGTAACAACTGGCTGTAAGACTTCCTACAGCAGATCATGTTCTCCCATGATACTTGAAGGAATTGTCAGATTTTTCCTAGCCTTTCAAGCATTTCTAATCCTTTAATTGTGTTTTCCATATACATTTGATTCACTCTGTAGCATAAATGTACATTCATGAAGATAAAAGTTACTAAATTCTCTAAAACCTATTTGTGAGCTGAAAACACACCAGAATTTCTTTATATTAAAATTAACATTTTTTGAGACTCTTGTGGTCTGGGTGTTGGAGATCTCTCACTTGACCCTTCATTTGCCACATTCCTAATGGCCATAGATCAGTAAGTACCAATTTCTGTCCATCTTTTGTTCTTTTTTTTAAAAAAATATTCATTTAAAGCTTTGTATTTATGTGGGTTGCTTCTGTGTCTGTGTGAGGATATGTGCATTAAACCCAGACACTTGTAATAACTAGAGGTGTAGAGGTGTCTGAGCCATTGGATCTGGGATTCCAGGTAGTTGTGTGCCCCCAAGTGGGTGCTGGGAACTGAACTCAGGTAGAAGAGCACTTTGCACTCTCAAATGCAGAGTCATCTCTTTAGCCTCTATCTTTTGTTCTTTGGCAAGATTCTTTTGTCATTCTAAGCTTTTCATGATTTTCCAGCATTTTACCTTACTCTTTAGAAGCATTCCCTGTGTTCAATGCTTGTGATTGATTTGAAGAACTCTTAGAATTTACAAGGATCTGAACTAAACTTCTGTTGGCAGCAAGGCCATGCGCTTCTGATACTTTCAATTACAGTTTGAGTACTTTAGCATGTGTATAAAGAATGATAGCATTGCATATACAAACCATGTGAAGCAGGTGAATACATTGTCAATGGCAGTTTTAAAGAGGTGGATGGAATGTTTGGCTGATTTCCATCAAGCTGTGTGTTGTGTATCTGCCCTTTGGCAAGTCATTTCATATTGGATGTTAGCCTCAAATGATAAAAACCCGGATTCAGATTATACCCTTCCATTATTCTGTACCCTCTTAGCATAAAGTGGGCTCCCAGGTGAAGAGAGGGAGGCAATGAAAACAGTGACATATTCATCAAAGAATACTGGTATCTGAAAGAATAATCAGCACAAGGTGGGCAGACGTGTACTCCGAGTCTTCCCAGGGCTTAAGACCAGAGATGTTGGAAAGCTCTTACTACAAAATGCCTAGAGATCTTAGGCCAAAGATAAAGGATACATGTTCTCATGCATTACAGAATTAGAAAGCAATATCAAGACCCTAAAGTGGACAGGAAGCCGAATCCCTGTTATTCAGTGAGTGGTAAAGGAGAGACAAAGATGGGGATGGGATGTAAGAGAATAAATTGATTGTACCATGTAGGACTTTGGGGCTCTCTGATGGGAGAATTTGGCATCCTCTCATGAGGGTAGGATATGTGCATAGTAGCTGTCTATGTGTGTGACCATGTCTGGGCAGGTGTATGTGTGCACTGGTTCATGTCAAGGGCAAGGTTGACATCTAGTGTCTTCCTCACTCATGCTCCATGTTGTTTTCTGAGATAGACTCTCATGTACCTGGAGCTTGTTGACCCTGGTAGACTAGCGCCAGCCCAAGTGATCTTCCTGACCCCACTTCACCATCTCTGGGACTGCAGGCGTACCCTCTGGACTTTGGCTTCTTCTACTTCTCCTCCTCTTTTTTTTTTCTTCTCTCTTAAAATTGTTGTCATTAATTTTTTGAGAATGTCATACATGCAATGCTTTATATTCATATTCACCCATATTCTTCCCCTTTGCTCATCCAGTTTCTACCCCTCATGACTTCATGTTATTTATATATGCATTTATTTTATAAGCTGATGTATCAAATTTGTGTTGCTCATATGCTCCTGCTGGAATGTAGTCAACCTGCCAGGGGCTGTACCCTTAGAGGTAACTGAATGTCCCTCCTCCTGAAGCCATCCGTGTGCAGCAGCTCCTCTGCTGCGGTGGGAGCCCTTGTGCCTTTGGCCTCACGCTTGCTGGGATGCGGACTGGCTTGATCATGGGCAGTTCTTGTGCAGACAGCTGCAGCTGCTGTGACCTCATGAGTGTAGCCGGCCTGCCACATCTTAAGACACTTCTTTTCACGCAGTCCCCCTGACCTCTTGTTCTTTATGCTTTTTTTCCCCTTGATGGTGTCTGAGCCCCAGGAAGGTGGGGTGTGATAATCTAGATGTCCCCTTTGCCTCTATGCACTCTGTAGACACTTTTCTGTGTACTTTGAACGGTTGTAAGTTTCTGTGATAACCAATCACTATCTGCTATACAAAGAAGTTTCTGGATGAGATCTGAGAGCTTCAGTAATTGTGGGTAGAGCGCTACCAATATAGAGGGCAGCTGGAGACTGTGTCTACTCAGCAAAATAATAGCACCTTCACATCTGGAGCCTGTAAGCTCCCTAGCCATGGGTTCTTGGCCTGATTTAACATTGCCAGACATGCATTTCTTCCTGTGTAGTAATAATAATCCAATTAGAAAGTTTTTTTAAAACTCTCATAATATTTGTGCACCTATTGCACCCATGGGCATTGCTTGCCTTGCAGCTGTGCATTATGGTAGCATACAGTGTTGACAGCTAGCTGGGTCAGACTGGGTGTGCTATTTCCCTCCCATAGCTTGCATAGCACCTTCTGGTACTGTGAAAGCTACTTGCTTTCCCAAAGCACTTTACTTATGTAATCATTTCTATAGCCCAATAAAAACCTTAAATATATTTGCATATGTCTAAATCATGTAAATTAAAATGGACAATAATAATCACTTTCAACTTAAAAGGAAACTACTACCTAAAATACAGTAGAATTAAGACCAGAAAAAGTGGGGGCTGTTTTCATGGCGTCACTGTAGCAAAGTTTTATAAACTGGGAGCCTTAAAGACATGAACAATGACAATACCAGCTGATGTGCCAATGTGGTTGGGAGAAATCTCACAAGGCCCATTCCTGGCTGAGGAGCTACTCGACATTAATGACTGTAAGGGAGGACACATCATTCTCCCACACGGTGAGTCCCCAATTGGCTATCCAATCCAAGTGGTCAGCTCTAAACACACATACAAATGTGCACCATTAGATGGAATCAACAGGTTGAGTTTGTATTCATTCATTATATGCATATGTGTGTGCATACACATGTGCAGTTATCCAACAGCAATGAAAGAAAATGAGGCAATGAATGTGAGGGAGCAGGATGGGAAAGGATGCAAATACAGACTATATGTAAAGTGTAAAATATTAACATTATATTTTTTCACACTTCTGTAGGCCAGAAGTGTGGCATTGTAGTGCCAGCAGCTATACTCACTGACAGCTCAAAAGAAGAACCCGTTCAATGACTTCCTCTTGATATTCTGTGTCCTTGGCCTCTAGAGACATCACCCTAGCCTTTGCCATTTTTGTCATATGCCATTTGTTTTGTTCCAATATCTGTTGTCCTCTTAAAAACATTTTTATTGCCATTCATTGTGTCCCAATATCTATTGTCCTCTTAAGAACAGTTTTTAGATTTATTTATGTTATGTGTATGAGTGTTTTACATACATGCATGTCTCTGTACCATGTGTGTGCCTGTTGCCATTGAGGTCAAGGTAAGAAGAGGGCGTCGGATCCCCTGGAACTGGAGTTGTAGGCAGTTATGAACTGCTTGTGGGTGCTGGGTATCAAACCTGGGTCTGTTGTAAGAACAGTGCTCATAACTGCTGAGCCATCTTTCTAGCCCGTTTTCCTCTTTATATTAGTACAATAGTCATATTTATTAAAGGAGTCACCATGTAGAATATTATGTCATCTTGATTACATCTTTACATGATTCCAAATGTGATTGTTTCTCCAAATAAGATCACATCCACAGTATCTAAAGTTATTACTTCCACTTGGCTTTTTTGGAGATAACAAACTTATAACACTACATATCCAGTAAAATTATGGGGCCAAATTTGTTTATAAAAAGGCTTTTGCTTTGGATCAGAAATCAAGAAGAAATCCTATACTATACATAAGAGACACATGTAACAATAGAGGGATTCAGAAGGGTTGAAAATAAAGGATTGTTACATGTGTTCTGGGCAAAAAATGGCTTTGAATTAACTATTATACACGCTTAAGCTGACTGATGGGAAGCATGACATGAACGCATATCTTCTTACTTTTATTTTTAAAGCAAAGGAATTCCTTGTCTCGTGTGTGTGTGTGTGTCTGTGTGTGTATGTTTGTGTGTGTGTGTCTGTGTGTGTGTCCATGTTCTGCCATACAAGCCAGGAAACAACCTTGTGTTTAAGTCTTGACTTTATCTTGTTTGAGACAGAGTTACTTCGTTGTTGCTACGGTCACCAGGTAGGTGACCCATGAGTTTCTGAGGGCTCACCTGTCTCCACCAGCCATCTTGCTATTGGAGTGGTGGAGGTAGAGATAGGTGCAGACACATCCAGCTTTGCATGGTTTCTAGGGATCTCGGCAGAGACCATCCCATTTGCACAGTAAATGCTTAGCCCACTGAGCTGTCCCTGTCCATGCCTCCCTCTAATTTTCTTTCTTTCTTCCCTTCCTTCCTTCTTTCTTTCTATAGCATTCTGATTAATTTATTTATTTATTGAAAATAGTTTTTGTCATGCAATATATTCTAATTTTGGTTTCTTCTCCCCCAGCTTCTCACAGATCCTCTCCACTTCCACACCCATACAAGCCCACACCCTTTCTTGTGCTCTCTCCTTAGAATGCAAGTAGGCATTTAAATGGTAATAATCATAATAATAGACAATAAAAATAAATAAACCAGAATAGTACAAAACAAGTAAACAGAAAAATAAGAGCTAAAGGAAAAGCAAACGAAACACATAAGATGCTGTGACACACATGTTCATATATACAGAAAACCCATAAAAGCAAAGTCAGAAATCATAATGTATAAGCAAAAGATATGTAAGTTTAAAAAAAAAAGCAAAGCTCAAAGTATTGTGAAACAAAAAGAACCTCCAAAAATGCCACTGGGTTTGCCAGCTATTGAGAGACATAAGGAATGACAAAGTTAGAAAAATCATAATTCTCCAATCAGCACAAAAGATTGAGGCTAGTGCAAGCACATGGAAGAAATGTTACATCCTGTAACTCATTTCCATAGTGTCAAAGTCTCACTCCACAAAACCACTACCAAATGAAAGATAAAATGCAGTTTTATAACAGAGGAAAGTGGTGGTCAGCACGTCAATCAAATGATCAAACTGAGACTACAAATCAGGACTAGTAGGACAGAATCCTATTTTGTGCCTCCAGTGTGATATAATCAGTTGTGAATAAACTTTTATTAGGTTCTAGTTGAAATATATATATAGTGATTTATCTAACAATTTTCTAAAAACAACTAAAATCACTGTAAGTCTTTCATATCAAAAATAACAGAGACAAAAGATTAGATGGGTAACTTACCATCAGAAAGCATTTAGATGGCCTGAGGCTTAGAATATTCTCTAATTGAATTGAAGAATTCTTCAAGACTATTGGCCTGGATCCGTCATAAAGTCAGTGACAACCAGTATGGCCATGTGTACTCACAACATCTGTGAGTCTGAAGCAGGAAGATCACAAGTTCCAGGTTAACCTGAGCTGTATGTAGAAGAAAAACATAAAACTGGAAAAGAATGAGTCTTGTGAGAAAAAAAACTAAAAGGAGAGTGGTTGGCGCATGCCAGAATTGAAGGTTTAAAGATGTAACACCCAGTGTTCTGTACAAACTATTATTGGATTCTTGTTGAAAATTAATGTTAAAAAGATGGGATATTTAGACAAATTTCCATATGAATAAAATATTAAATGATATTAGTAAGTTATCGATTTTAGATGGTTGAGGTAGTGTGCTTATTCTTAGGAGATATTTAGTTAAATGTTTGAGAATAAAGTATTACAAAGCAGTAATTGGCTTTCATAGCTCAAAGAATGTATATATAGCTACACATATATAAAAGCAATGTGGAAATCAGAGTGATAGGTCTGTGAGTAAAATATCCTGCCATTGTTCTTTTTCACAGCAAATATTCATGATATCTGAAGTTGTATTTGCCACAAATCTGTCGTGATTACTTACTGTCAAGGAAACTTCCCACAGTATGTGGGCTTAGGTATATGGTAGTTAGACAATTGTCTCCGTAATTTCTAATGGAAATTTGTCTACGTTAGGGTTAGTATTGTTGTGATAAAACACCATGAGTAGAAACAACCTGGTGAGGAAAGAATTTATTTAGCTTGAAGTTCTATATCACTCTTCATCATTGAAGGAAGACAGGACAGAAACTCAAAATCAAACATGGCAGGAACCTGGAGGCAGGAGCTAATACAGAGGCCATGGAAGGATGCTGCTTATTGGCTTGCTTCCTCTAGCTTGCTCAGCCTGCTTTCTTACAGAACTTTGGACCTCCAGCCCAGGGATGGTACCATCAACAATGGTCTGGCCCCTCTCCCATCAATCACTAATTAAGAAGATGCCCTGGGAGCTTGCCTATAGCCCAATCTTTTGGAGGCATTTTTTTAAATTGAGGTTTCCTACTCTGATTACCTTAGATTATATCAAGTTGGCATAAAACTATACGGCACAGAACTGGAATGTAGCTCACTGGTAGCAGACTTACCTAGCATGCATGAATTCCTAGAGTCAATTCTAATTCCCTCCAAGAGAGAATACCACCCCTGATGGTTGACCAAGTTCAGTGTTTATTCCTTATAAGTCCTATTATTAGGAAAGCGTTGCTTTCTTAATCTCTTCCAACCCCACAAATAGATCATAACAGTGAAATATTCATGAAGTCGAGGATGCAAACCTCTCTGTGTTACTCCTTAAGTGTCTTTTGAGGTACTTTGTTACCAATACAATACAATAGAAAGAAAAGGTGGGGTATAAAAACTAGAAAAGATACATTGCTGGGACCTATTCCCTATGATGGGATGCAATGCTCAGCCTTACGGCCTGGGGGAGGGGCTTGGTCCTGCAGTAGCTTAATGTGCCAAACTTTGTTGACTCCCCATCAGAGCCTTAGTTGTTGGGAGAAGTGTATGGGAGGTGGGCTGGGGTGGGGAAGGTGGAGGAAAGGAGGGACGAGTGGAGGGGTGGGAGGGAGAGTTGTGGTTGAAATGTAAAATGAAATTTAAAAGCTAAATTAATTTAAAAATGAAAGTAGAAAGATTGTAAAATAAATCACTGCTATTACATGCTGTGATTATATCTGTAGAATTTTATAGACTCAAATGAAATTACATGATAAGCACATTTTTTCTTAACACACAGCTTTAATAACATACAGAAATAACTTAGATAGATGTAGACAGCAATCAGATGGAATAGTGGAAGGAAAGATCTCAGATACTTTAGCATTTTCAAAATTAAAATAAGCATGGTTCAGAATGACTTTCTATTTTTAAATATAAAAAATACTATGCATAGACATCCTCAACAACACTAGAAATGAAAAAGGATATTCTAATTTTGTGGATGCAAAGACAGCATGACAAAGGGGTAATGTATTCTAGAATGACAATGGAATTTAATACATTTTTTATTTTAAATGAAAATTGTGCACATGTAAGTCAAGCACTGAATCCCTGAGTTACAAGTTACATCCTAGGCCGAAAAGTTACTCTTTGTAATAGGAAAGCTTATCATAAATTATATGAAATATGGCTAAATATAGCCAGGGAAATATAATAAAAGCTTTAATACTCATCAAACACATGTTAAATCTTATTTATATTCAATGAAATTACTTTGATATTGCTCAGTGTACTCTGATCAGTCTTTAGCTCTAGATCTCCAGAATATTTTCATTAAATTCTTTTCAAAAGAATCTTAGTAAACAACCTACTACATGTTAATCTAAATGCATGGTCATACTCATTAAAAATCTAATTAAGGAGTATAACATTAAAGTCTGGGCATTAATCTCCCAATTGATTGATCTCAGAAGCATCTCAAGTTTCCTTATAAGAAGTGGTTTACTTAGATGATTCTTAATTTTTTTTTCATTTTTTCTCCTCTGAGCAATAGAAATCCCTCAGATAACTTTCTGGTCATTTTCATTTCATGAAAGGCAAGAAATCCTGGAGGCAGCAGCCTGTACCATCGACATCTCCTTTGTGTTGAATCTCCTTCAAAAGTGTGGGGTCCTGGCCAGTGGCTGACACAGACAACCTTGAAGGTTTAGTAGAGGTTGCTGGGCTGTCATCTGCTCCAGTGCTATAGACAGGACAAAGCAAGGGGCTTCATTCAGGTCAGAGAAAGATCCAGGATTAACGAAAGGATAACCAAGGGACAAGCCCAGCTGACAGTGGCGCTGACAGATTCAGAGCATGTCTAGCTATGTAAGGGAAGCGCTTCTAAATTTAGGTGAGCAGAAAATTCTACAGCATAGCCTTCCAGTTTTAAAAAGTTCTAAAGTTACAGAATTTACATGTCTGTGTTTTAATGTACATATCCAGAAGATTCTTTTTCCTACTCTTTAAAAATGACCATGGATGTTAGGGTTGCACTAATTTCAGAGCTGTGATAATGAAATGCTAGTGTTAAA
>LOJH01053740.1:0-12141 GCA_001685095.1 Ellobius talpinus
GGTCAAAATGATTATTGAGTATGCATTATTATTCTCTCTATTCTTTTCAATTGGAATGAAAGGGAGATAAGTGAGAATTGTTAGAGAGATTTAGAGGGAAAACCAACAGTGGCATTTGTGTAGTATCCACTTAAAAATTCATAGAATAAAATAACTTTTGTAATGCACAATGCAACCCCAAATCACTATTATATTTTAGATCATCAAATATGATACATGTCATTAACATTGTGCTAATACATGTTTCTCTGTCTCTTGTGTTGTATATGCATGTATGTGCAGATCTGTGTGCAAGTGAACATCCCTACATGTGGCGGCCAGAGAGGATGTGAGAATGATGCTTTATCACTTCCCTCCTTGTCCCCTCAGACAATCTCTCACAGAAACGTGCTATTTTGCTAGTCTTGCTGCCAGTGAGCTCAAGGAATCCTCCTATGCCTACCCCAGGTGCTGGGGTTACTGTCACATACAGAAATGCCTAGATTTTTGTGTCTGTGCTGGGGTTTCATACCTATGTTCTTATGTTTGCACAACAAGTAGTCTTACCCACCGAGCTATCTTCCAGCCCCCTACCACATTTTCATAAACTATTTTTTCAAAGCAACAACATGGTCACCCTCAAAGTCTACAAGCACCCTTATGTTTGCTATAATTGGAAAGTCAAAGAATTTCCTTTGCTCTAAATTGAGAAGAACTATGGTTGTAAGAATTATTGTGGGCAATAATTAACAGAAACTTGGTTTAGTAAAATGAATCACAATGTTTATTTTATTATAAGGTATATATTCAAATGCAAATTTTATTTACTGAATATGTCTTCCAAAATTTAAAAACTTTAAATTTTATCCTGATAAGAAGAAAAAAATTCTTCTTATCTTATCCTGATAAGAAGAAAACAATTCAGAAATGTTTGCTATTTGTCAAAAGTAAAATAGTTTTAATGACAGACAGGTAATCTTAGCCTATGACTTGGGATGGCAATCATACATAAAAGTACAAGTTTCATACAAAGGCCTATGATTTTCACATATTCTTGTTTATATGATGAGGTTACCAAATAAATCAAAATAAAGCAAAAGAAGTAACTGCACTGACTGTCATCAAAAATATTATTCATATCTCAAATTTACTTAGCATACAATGTCTATTTATATCCTATATATTTTTAGAGTCTGTTACGAACGGGGAATTGCCAATTGTCACCATGTTCCTATATGTAAGACACAGACACCAAGAGCAAAGAGGGTCCCTGGCCTTATGCAACTGGCAAAGTGCAAATTGGAAATTTGATTTCCCATTCCAATCACTGTTAGCAAACTAGGTGGAATTCCAATACCATATGTGCAATGGAACACCAGGTTAGTTGCTTTTATCCCAACACGGAACAGTAAGGTCAGATAGTTTCATGAATCTATCCCTTAGCTCCCGTGAGCACACCACCAGGCTTTTTTCATCATCTTTATACACACAGTAAAATATTTAATGAGGCATTCAAGTGACTGTAAGCACGAAATAGACAAAACTGCTATTATAATAGGGATTTTACACAGTGTCTCAGGATAGCTTGGTTTGTGAATTAAACTACTGAAGTTAAAAATATACCTAGATTCTTTGCAACCATTATTTTTTAAAAATATTTCTTATTGATAGACATATTTTTGATTTTAAAGACTGTTAAATTATATGTAATTTAAATATATGTCTAAGAAATAGTTATCTTACTTACAGTGCAATATGTTATTTGTATTTTCCTAGTTGTTTGTTATATGGGAGTATGATTAACACTGTGTGTATCCAAGAAGATGTAATGAGCAGCCATGCACTCAAACTGAAAAGAGGATCTTACATCAACGATTCATGACAGAATTTTAAATATCTTCAGGTCAGGTGAGTAAACTATATTTTTCTTCTGCAAATTTTTTGTTCTTTGATTAAGTAGTATCCAATGTAGGTGTAGACAAAATACAGACACATTCTAGTTTGACTGGGTGCACTTCTTTTCTGGTGGTTTCTCTTGAAACTGAGCGATATGATAGCAATTTGGAATTAGTCCTTGTTTTTTTGGTGATACATCCCAGATTTGAATATTCAAAGAATACTATAACTCTGGAAAAAAACATGTTAGACTACACAAACATTCTAAACTGTCACTTTGTTTACATGATTTAGAGGCCCATCAAGTTACAATGTAATAGTAAGTAGACATCTAGCACATATTTAGGTACAACATCAGTAAGAGATGCAAGTGTAACAATTGTGGTAGCACCAAGCATTGCGTGAAATGTTAGGGAGGCAGAGGCATTAAGAATATGACTGTGACAGAATATCAAACACAGGGAAGAAGCTTTTAACTCATGGAAATGCAACTTAATTCAACAAAAGAGGACAGAGTGCTTTCAGCATGGAAATTGCTCGATTGATAGAGAAATGCTTATAATTTTAAAACCATTCATTGCCAGATCTCTTCTCACAGAAACACGACAGAGGCGAGCTCTTAAAGTAATTGGGAAAATTACTCTCCAACATGACAACATGCTTTTTTTTTCTTTGATGTCTGAATGTTTGGTGTAAGAATGTCACCGGGGTTTTCATGGAAACAGTGAGTGATGACTACCCCCTTGTATAAATAGAAACTGAGCCAATTGTCCAGTTGAGACGGGCATTTATTCACAATCTTCAGTAGCATGTGATGTGACAGATACCTTGCTGGGGTGGAATTTAATCTTCAGAGATTTGCTGTTTTGAACTTTATCTGTGAGAGTTAATTTCCGGTTCATTTTACTTAGCATCTCCGGCTGGCTCTGTATGTTAGCCTTTTTTTAAAAAATTTTTTCTGTTATTCTCTCCACCCACTTTGCCCTGGTACTCAAAGGCTTTTCTTTATCGAGCTTAGCATCTGCTACCATTCCACTCCCTTCCAGCCAAAGCATAAGGTAACTTCTCCATGGGCTAATTAAATAGTGCTTGAACTGAGTTAACAGGTGGTGTCCCAGCTGCCCTCAAAGCATGCTCAAATGCAGTTAAGAGGCAAGAATGGCACAATAGTAATATCTGAATGAATAAAATGTTCATTCTATACAAAAAATGGTGCTAGTAAGTCAGGAACAAATGGGATTGTTCACCTTTTACAGTGGTAGAAGTCTGATTGAGGGAAGATGAACATATCTGAGACTGAATAAAAACCCCAATGTCCTATTCTTTGATTTTGGATTATATCTCATCATAGACTACATCAATCTATTAACATTTCAAAAATATGTTAATAATCCCACTTGCAATTGATGCTACTAGTAGCCATAATCAATGATGTAATGGGTCAATGCTTTCTTAAATTTAATCAGATATCATATTATATATTTAGTGTTTTGGAATCCCTAAAACTAAGTAGTTATTGTTATGTAATTTAGGTATTTTATGTAAGACTATGTTAAAAAGTTACTAGCTTACTTCAATATTTATTTACTTTATTTATTTGTTTATCTACTGGCTTTGTTCCTGTCGTCTAAAAGTCATATCTATTTCACAGGTGTGTTGTTACAAAGGAATTAAATAAGCAGAGTTCGTATATTTTATATCAAATTTCCAAACACCTTGTTGAAATCGGTACATTATTTTTTAATAGTAAAAGTATTTCAAATCAGAGGTTTTATTCAAAAGTCACTTGAGGGCAGGAAAGGTGGTTCTGCTCTCCGAGAAGCCCAGAGTTCTCTTCCCAACACTCACATATGGAAGTTCATGGCAGCCTGTAACCCACTTCCAGATTTGTTATCCTTTTGGGATCACCATGGGCACTGGAAAAATACCCACACATTGACACATGGGCATAAACACACTTAAAAAAGCCTTCAGAGACTTTTAATAACTAAAATATATATCTTCCATGTTAACCTCTTTTTTAATTTAAAAATTTGATTCCTATCTTTTTAATTGAAAATAGATAATTTTTCATACAGTATATTCTGATTACAGGGTCCCGTCCTCCAAGCCCTCGCGAATCCTGTACCTCCCGTCTCCACACCTCCCCGTCTACCAAATCTACAAGCTTTCTTGCTTTTTTTCACTAGAAAACAGAAACAGGTATCTAAAAAAAAATACGTTGATGCCTTTGAATGAGAAAATGTACATTCCGTTTTGATGTTAACATGCCAATTTGGAGCTTAAAGAAGAGAATTTTTTAAATTCAACAGAATATTGGCTTTGAAAATTTCAATTTCTCTTAGCCACATTTTCTGTGTGCTCAGCAAAACTCTTTCTTATAGCCTTTTGCACTGGTTAGCCCACTTCTGATTCAGGAAGACTCCACACCATCCTTTTGGCTTAGGGAATTGTGTTCACTTAGTTGCTTGGTTGGTTTAGGTTCATAAAGATGGATGAATTAACCGAAATTAATCTCCTACAGCAGGGGTGGGGTTGCGGGTGGGTGCGTGGTTGGGCAGTGCACGACACTGCAGCTCCTCTGCAGACTTCTTCACCACTAAAAGAGAGCATTTCCCTGAGCCGGGGCTTCAACATCTGTCCCCTTCTGCTATATCCTTTAGGCTGGTGCCTGGCTGCAAAGGGGAAGCAACTGTGAGGTCTTCTCCTCACCTACCCTTCCTCAGGAGTTGGGGGAAGCCCTGGCAGTCAGCCCTCTGAGACAATTAAGACCATTTCAGGGCTGCATTCACTTAACTGCTAAGGGAACACATTTCCTCCACAGGCTATTCATTGGACGTCTTTTCTAACCACAGTCACGGTTTTGCCCTCTTCACTCTAATTGTGCTTTTGATTATTGGGGTCATTTTATGCCTTCAGCTTGCCCAAAGGTCACCGGGATTAGTAGTGTCGGACAGAGTACCAGAGAGGGAGTGCTGCCTCCTCCCCATTCATCCAGCTGCATTGATTGCCTCTCAGCATGAGCCCACAGTGGCAGTGGTGGTTGCTTTCTTTTCTAAAGGTCCCTGTGTTACTTTCCTTGCAACCCTCCCTGGCTTCTCAGGAGAAAGCTTTGGGTAGCAAAGGCTATAGTTTTTAGCGAAGCCGAGTCACACATGATCTGACCAATTTGCCCCTGAGTCTGATTCTAGTATTTCAGTCTAGGAAACTCACAGCCATTGGATGTTTCTACTTCACGATGTCACATTGAAATGTAAGAGTCTCGTTCTTCTTAGTAGTCTATATGTTATGCAAATATGCTACACACACACACACACACACGTAATCATACAGAAACTATTAACTCAATTACATACTGTCTGTAGCAGGTTTGTTTTTTCCTCTCCATTTTGTTTGCCTTTTCACTCTTGATTTGCAGTCTTTAGTTTGTATTTTGGTGGAAAATGTTATCATCACAGGCATTAATATGACAGGCATTTTTTATAGTAAGATATGCTTCACTTTGGGATAATTTTCATGTCATTATTATTGTAAATCAATGGAAACGTGTAAAGACAAAGACTATTAAAGAAGAAATTTTTATGCAATTTGTCTGGATGCATGCACTAATAGCAAGGGTCTTGAGCCATTACTCTCCCAAATCAAGCACCCTACAATCTGGTAGGCTATTCATATTACTATTTACATTCAAGCAATCTTGGGGATAATTTAGTATGTACAAATCTTTTCTGGTGAGCAATGTTCTTGGCTAGTGTACCAGTCACTTCATTTACTGATGGTCAACAGGAGTCAATTCTTCTTTTAGGAGAATTTAGTAAATTTTCCTTCTAGGAGGCAAGTGAAAAATGAATCTGTAGTTGGTATGATTTAGCTCAGATAAAACAATATGACAGATTATAGCATATCTGCCCCAAATTATGAACTCTTGTTTTTCGTTGAATGTTCTTTTGAGATATTGTCTCATACTGTAGCTCAGGCTGGCCTAAACTAAGTGGTCGAGTTATGCTTGAACTTGCAGCAATCTCCTAGCTAGAGCCTCCCAAGGGCTGGGATTTTGGTGCAAATTACCACGCCAAACACAAGAATGCATTTCAAGCACAGTATTGCATATTCTGATTTGAAAACACTGCAGTACTTTTTTCCTCTTTTGTAGTACACTTTTTAGAGTATTGGGGAGTGTTTTCATTTGTAAATTAAGATGATGTGGTATTTTCCTCTGTATTGGTTAATAAAGAAATTGTCTTGGACCTGCACAGGGAACAGAGCTAGGCAGGGAAAACTAAATGGAATGCTGAGAGGAAGAAGGCAGAGTCAGAGAGAAGCCACATAGCCCCCCTGAGACAGACACTGGGAACTTTAGCCGGTAAGTCACAGCCACGTGGTGATACACAGACTAATAAAATGGGTTAAATTAATATGTAAGAGTTAGCCAATAAGAAGTTAGAGCTAATGGGCCAGTGATTTAATTAATACAGTTTCTGTGTGATTATTTTGGGGCTAAGCAACTGGAAACAAATTAGAGGCCTCCTTAATACATTCAGAGGCTCTGCAAAACCCCTTTCCCAGATTAAATGTTTAAGATTTTCCACAAAACAGTCAGAATGCCAACAGCATTAGTAGGCAAATGCTGTTTTTGTTTCCAAATACGCAGCCATAGAGTGAATGCTGTTGGTCAGCACATGCATGAGAAATGGGTAAAAAGCCTAATATGGTAACTTGGACTGTTTCCATCAGGTTCATGTGACCTCTTTTAAATAGAGGTCTTAACTGCAAAGAAACACATTTTCCTGCAAAATAAGTAGAACTGCTTATAGATACTGAATAAATTTTGCTGAACTGTATATGGTTCCAGAATTATGGTAATTATTTGTGAATATTTTAAGGAAAAGTAGAATTTATAAATACACATCATTAGTTCTTAAAGATGGAGAAATAGAATGGAAAAAATCTCTATCATTTTTAATATGCAACATATATCTCCAAAATATCTTTGCACTTCCATGCATACCTTAGAATTGCAATGGTGGCATCAGAAATACCCTAAGATTGACAGGTTTCATTTAGTAATGGATGGTCAGAATTCCATTAGAAGTAAGTTAGTATGAATAGATTAAGCACCTAAGAATGCATATCTTTATTATGTTTTTCTGGGACATGAAAATGTTTTGTGCTAATGTTAAAGCATTTCTACAGAGTGTATATTTGAACATTTAAATATGATTCTAAAAATTACCTGACATCCTAGCACCTGGCAACTGAAATTACCAAAAAGTATAAACCTTTCATTGACTAACTATAAATTATATACTTATCTATGATTCTATGACCCTTAGTTTAAAAATAAATCATAAGTGCACATAATCCTGGTAATGTCTAGTAGCTATAAAACATAATTGTGTAGGAGAAAACACAAAGACTAGAAAAGATTCCAAAGCAATCACAATGTATTTCACTGATCATTATAAATGTAAAACAAGATAACATATTATATTTAATTGTAAGAGAAAAATATATTATTGTCAATTTTCTTATCAACCACATAAGCACCATATAATGCTGCTAAGAATTCTGCTCTCTATGTCTCAAAAATATGTTGCCCCCAGATGGCTTTTAGATCATAACATGATACCTTCTGATCTTCCTGCAAGCATTTAATGCTTGCATCTCTACATTGTGGGAAAATGTGGAAGCTCTCCTTTGGTCTTTAGCCAATTTAAATAATATTTTAAAAAACGGAGATACTTGTAAGCTCAGTAAGAAGTACAGGAAGTCCTATTGTTCTTTCTGCCAAATTTCCCTGAATGGTAACATTTCCGAAAACTAAAAGCATTATCATAGATATATTTTCAGAGTTGCTACAAGTGTGGCAAAGAGCCTTTATCTCACCTAATAGAACTTGCAGTTCTCCATTTCTAGACACATTCAATTTCTCCCTACCCACCCATCCTTTGAATACTAGTCTATTCTCCCCGTATATTGCTTTGTCATTCTGAGACACAGTCCTCACCAAAACCATACAGTATGAAACTTTTTGACAATGCTGTCTTTTCTCAGTGAAATTCCACAAAGATTCTTCTAGGTTTCCGCATGTTTCAAGAGTTCAGGCTTGTTTTTATTGCAGTCTAGTTTTCTGAGATTTGGATTTACTGAAGTTTGCTGACATATGGAGGTATATCTTGGTGGTTCCCAGGTTTACTTATTATGAATGAAGATGTCACAAACATCTGTGTGCAGGATTTCATGTTAAATGTAAATTTTCATCTCTCTGGGATAAATGCCCAGAAGTGCAATTACTAGGGCATATGGTAGTTGGATATCTTTTTGATAAAGTGCCAATTTATTGACTGCCTTGTAATCAGTCGATCAGATTTTGAAATACACTCATGTGTTTATTGGAAAAGCTACCTTTGTCATGTTAGAAGTAAATGTTAAAAGCAATATTCCAGGAGCCCTTCCCTTCCTTCACTGTCATCTCTTTCCTTTCCTTCATCTTCTTCTCACCCCCCTCTAGCTTCCCCTTGCCTTCCTCCCTGCTTTTCTCACCTCCCCAACACTTCTCTCTTTATAAAGGTATGTGAAATTTTGATAGAAAGCATAGACTTTGAGAGTCTAATCCAAAGTAAGAAAGGCAAGTGATATCACTGCTTGTTAGCTCTTCTGTGGACACAGAAGTAAGTTTTGTAGACTTTTGCATATTTAGTAATATCTTATTTTTCTCATAACAAAAGAGGGAAAAGCCACACAATGTGTATTAAAAGTGAAGACAAGTGAAATAACCTTTGGTACCTTTTTCTACTTTGATAGTAACAAGCAGGAAGCCAATTAAAAACGAACAAACAACAGCAAAAACCATGAGACAGAAATCTGTTCTTATTTTGAACTATAATCTATCTTCTTAAATAAAAACATATTCCATGATAGAGTCTTACCATAACCATAAAATTTTTTAGTCTTTACTGGTGCTTAATTATAGAGAAGACTGAATAAAAATATGTGTAATAGAATCAAATTCTCTGAAATTTATTTGTTTCTATAGATCCTCAATATTTTCAGGTACCTAAAAGTTAGAGTTATTTCAGTTTTACACAGATGCTCAAGTTGGTTTGGTTTTTCCTCATGAACCTATATTACTAGTTTTTAGTATTGAAAAAATTGATTAAAATATCTTGATAAATTTATTTTGACAAGGACAGTAGTTAAGGCATCTATCTCATTACAAGAACAAACCAAAAGAATCAGTAGTCTTAGAACATGGGAGAAAACACCTGTCATCTTGAATTGTCAGCTTTAGGTGTTCATTGGGAGTTGAAAATATTTCTGATTTCAGAAATACCTATCACAAATAATCTTCCCATTTAAAGCTATCTTGTTTTTCTCAATATAAAACTATAAGGATTGTAGAATTGCTTTCATATAAAGGCTCTCTTTAAAGAAATATGTTTGACATACTTTGAAAATCTTACAAGATTCTATAACAGATTTTTCCCAGTAAATAAATAGAAAAACAGACTATAACCATAACAAACAATGTAACAAAAAATTTCCCAAAGACTTAATCAAGTTCTATGAAAAGGGCGGGGGTTAGGAGGTGGATTGTTCAGGATCTCAACCATTACCTTTTATTTGATAAATTCTGACAGCTTGAGAAAGAATGTTCAGGTCACACTAATATTTCCTTTGAAGAATAATAAAATAAAAGAAATAAAATACAGTAGAATAAGATAAAATTGAATAATTTCATAGTGTTGAATGAAATGAATGAGGACTGATGTAAACAGATATGGGTGGTATAGACAATAAATTAGAGATCATTTACTTGGTACTAAGTAAAAGCTGGTATGTTGTGTGCTCAGTCTATGAAACCTTTGATAATAATTCAAACGATAAATTTATATTAAAAACAAATGCAGAGGAAAATTCCAACTTAACAGAATTGCCTAAGGATGCTACTTATGTTTATGGAACAATAAAATTTATGGTAAAACAAACAGAAGCCTTTATTTAAAAACAGTCTTAAATGTTTTAAGGCAATAGAATCAACGGAATTTGGAATTATCCCCACCCCCTCTTTTGTGGCTCACACAGCACCAAGACCTTTCAGGAGTGCCCTGTGAAAGTTGTGCAAGGCCTCAGGGTGGGTCCCAAGGCAACAAAGAGGAAGACAAAGGAACCATGGAAAACTTTTTGAAAAAGTAATGTCTTCCAAAATATAGAAGAACTATTCTCTGAGCTATAAGGATTTCTTGTCATTTTTGTAAACACAATCATTGCAAAATATTTATTATTGTATTTGTAGGACTGAATGTAGATTGTCAGATAACAAAGCACACCCCTTGGACTGACCTGGAATATGTAGAAATAATACCAGTAGAAATATCTTTCCTTTAAAATTAATTTTCACTTATTGTTTTATACTGATATTAGCAGTGTGAGGAATTAAATATATTACTAGAAACACTATGAAGAGGAATGAAAAGAGAACACAGGAAGGCAGATGAACATAACAGTCTTACACATCTGAAAAAATGGTGACACGTTTTTCATGGATTCTGATTTTTTAAGGTCTGAAAATCTGAAGAGGTGTGTGTCTCTGAATTCTAGCAGAAGACAGTGCTAAGCATAAAGAAACGGTGAAAAATATATGAAAACAACAAACAAACAAGCAAAGACAAAATAGACTAGTTCTGTAATGACTGTGTTCTAGCTATTTGTAAAGAACAGGGAAAAGCATAGGAATTGGGTTTGTAACTAAAGGTAAAACAGTGTTCATGTCTCTGTGAAACAATATAGAGCATTGTGGATCAAAACTAGATAGATATATAATAAAATGTATAAGTTCATTTCGCAAATTGCAAGGAAAGACAGCACTGAAGATTTGAGTTTAAATTCTAATTTAGCCATTTTTTATGGTGTAACTCTAGCATCTGCCAGACAGTAACTCAAAATGTATGAAGTAGACAGATAATAGTTGGTTCCCCAATGATTTAAAGGCTGATTTTACTCTGTGTTGAACATACAACCATGCCTGCTTTAGAGATCATAACATTCAGAAAGTATTCCTGTGTGGCAAAACCTAAGATGGGAAGTCTGGGACTAAGATAGTTTTTTTTCTTGAAGAAGATATATAAACTGGGTGTGTGGAATGGGGTGGGGGTTCTTTGCAGCCGAGGAATCCCATTTCATGAGATCAAAGGTGCGGAAGATAAGATCCCCAATATTCAGGGAACTAGCTCCTTCCACAGCTGTTGTCTCAGACTCCAATTAGTCGCTCAGAGTATAAACTAAATAATCCCATACTTCAAATGACTCTAGGAAATTGGGTGTTAGGCAGATCTGTGGCACCATTCAATCAAGTGGTCTTTGAATAGGAAAGTGCCTTTCTTTGAATGGGAAAAGTTTGATCCCATTGAAGGTAATCTGTCATTTATCACACCCGTGGATGAGATGGTTAATGGCTCTATCGATTCTTTTGGGTGCTGTTTTACAATCAGCCTTTAAGCAATGTCAGGCTGAATATGGGGTCTGTTTTCCGTATGTTATTGATGCACCTAAATTATTTTTATTCATCACCGTAATTATTCAAAAGGAAACAATTGATGTTTACAGGAAAGTCTCTTCTCATATTTTGGAATTACCTTTTGTTTCTCCTCTTTCCTCATCCTCCTGTGCCATACCCAACAGCTTATTTTTGTAGGTCTCTATAGTTTTAAATTCCTACTTCTTATTTCTGGTTTATATGTACCAGTTCTAGAAGGCAATCTATTTTCCCCAGAATAAAAAGAAAGAAATACACAAGAGTAGGTGGCAAATGTTTCCTACTGTCAGAATAAAGAAGAGGCCTCAGTATAAATGAGAAGAAGGCTGTATTCTTGCCTACAGAATAACTACTGTAACGTGTTTAAAATTAAAAGAAAAAATGATAGCTATAAGATAGAAGTGTGGGTGCTGTTTGGCTTTTGTAAACCTGACACAAACCTAGGTACATCTGGAAGAGGGACTCTTCAATGAGAAAAATGCTTCCTTAAGATTGTGCTGTAGTGGTGTCTGGAAGGCATTGTCTTGATTAATGATTGCACAACCCACTGTGGGCGGTGCCTCCTGGAGTAGTTGGTTTTTAGTTGTATAAGAAAACAGCTTTTTGGAACCCATTCTCTTTGCAGAGATAACTTGCTCAGTCTAGATATAGTGGGGAGGGCCTTGGTCCTGCCTCAAAGTAAGGTGCTACACTTTCTTGACTTTCCATGGGAAACCTTACCCTTTCTGAGG
>LOJH01053743.1:0-12140 GCA_001685095.1 Ellobius talpinus
CTTTATTAACCAATGAAAGTAACACATAGACAGATGACCCACCTACATCACAAGTGGGCAGGTTGCTTAAAGGCTACTGGCTGTAGGAATTCCTACAACACCCAAAAAATCACAATGAATAATCTCAGACCTGAAAATCAAAAAGGGAGCACACACACATTACTACCACCATCACAATAACAACAGCATAAGAGTAATCAACAAATACAGCTCATTGTTAGTTTTCAATATCAGTGATCTAAATTCCCTGATAAAAAGATTCAGATAAATGGAATGGATATGATAAAAGGATCTATTTTTCTATTGAATCCAAGAAACATATCTGAACAAAGTTAAATCTCACTTTAAGTTTTGAGGATGGAAAAAAGATATTCTAAGCAAATGGATACAATAAGCAAACAGATGCAGACATTTTAATATTTGTTAAAATGGCATCAAAATCAAAACTAACAAGAAAATATATGTAAGGACATTGCATACTCATCAAAGAAAAGAGCATTAAGAAGATATTTCAATTCCTAACAAACACAATCCACACACAAGCGCACAACTTTTTGTGGCAAACACTATTACAACCTAAATCACATACTGACTCTCACCTACTTAAAGTGGGAAACTTTAATCCCCAACTCTTCACAGCAGACAAGTCATCTAGAGAAAAACAAATGGAGAAATATGAGAGCTAATTGAGTTATAAACAAAATAGACCTAAGATATTTATAGAAAATTTCACCCAAACACAAAAGAATATACATTCTTCTCAGCACCTCAATGAACTTTCTCCAAAATTGTTCACATACTTGGAGACCAAAAAAATCTCAATAGATAACAGAAAATTGAAATAACACCCTGAATCCTGCCTGACCAACAGAGATTAAAGCTGGATACCAATAACAACAGAAATAATAGAAAGTTAACAAACACATAGAAAATGGATAACTCTCTAAAAAGAAAAAATGGGTCAAAACAGAAATTAAGAAAGAAATCAAAGACTTTCTAGAAATACATGAAGATGAATACATAACATAGCCAAACTTAAAGGATATTTTAACAATATCCTATTATTTTGGAATTATGCTAATTCTTTCCTTGTCCAACTGGAATTGGTGAGCTCCCATTAGCTCAGGTAAACTGTTTCTGTTGGTGTCCCCAAAATGTTCTTGACCTTTTACTCATATTCTCACTCCTTGAACTCTTCAACTGAACTTTCAGAGCTCAGCCCAGTGTTCTACTGTGGATCTATGCCTCTGTTTCCATCAACTGCTGAATGAAGGTTCTATGGTGACATTTAAGATATCATCAATCTTTCTAGAGGGCAAGGTCAGTTTGGGAACCCTCTCCTTTATTGCTTAGGTTCTTAGCTGGAGTCTTCCTTCTACTCCCTCAGGATGTGGATGACTGCTATTTGACTTGGGCAGACTGTGGGGCCACTGACAGTGGCACCAGTATTTATCCCTACTTCTTATACTGTCTTTTGGGAACGTATTCTCTTTGGATGGATGCCTTGCTCAACATAGATATAGTAGAGAGGGCCTTGGACCTTCCACAAAGCAATGTGCCTTACCATATCTTAGGAGTGGACTGGGGGGTGGAGTGGAGGGGTAAGTAGGGGGAATGAGAGGAGGAGAGGTAGTGGTAACTGGAATTGGTATGTAAAATTGTTTCCTTTTCTAAATAAAATAAATTACAAAAATATCCCATTATAAGAATACTCTAAGAGGCAAATTCATAGCACTAAATGATTACATAAAAATATTGGAATGATCTCATACTAACAACTTAACAGTACACTTGAAAGCACTAGAACACAAAGTAGAAATCACAGACAGAAAAGGAGATGGCAAGAATTATTACACAAAATTAAAACAGAAAGAACTGCAAAATCAATTTTATGAAACCACAGCTACATTTATGGCTAAACCATATAAGGACACAGCCAAGAAAAAGAGTTATAGACAAATTTCCCAATAGGTATATAAATTTTTTTAATAAAAACTTGCAAACTGAATCCAAGAACATATCAAAAAGATCAATCACCACAATCAAGTAGGCTTCATCCTGGAGATGACAGAATAGTTCTACATATATAAATTGGTGAATGTAATCCACATCAGTTACAGGATCATCTCATTATATGTAGAAAAGGCCTTTGGCAAAATCTAATACCCCATCATTAATGAAAGTCCCAGTGAGATTAGAGATGTAAAGGACATATTTAATATAATAAAACAGTTTACACCAAGCCCATAGCCAACCTATCTTAAGTGGAGAATAACACAAAACAATTCCACTAAAATCAGGAACAAGACAAGGTTATCTACTCTCTTCATACATTTTCAATATAGTACGAATAGATCAAAGGGACAGAAATGGGAAATTAAGATATCAAAGTATATTTATGTTCAGATGAAATGGTGATATACATAAGTAATCTTATAATTTCCAATGGAAACTCCTATAGCTGACAAACACATTCAGTAAAACAATAGGACACACAATTGACTCCTAAAATGCCTTCTATGTGCAAATAGAAGAAGAACGAAATCAGTGGAAGAACACTTTTCACAATATATCTTGGGGTAACTCTAACTAAGCAAGTAAAAGACTTGTTTTATAAAAAAAACTAAGAAAGTGAAGAAAGAAATAGAAGATATTTGTATGATGGAACAATTCTCCATGCTAAAGAATGGGTAAAATTAATTTAGTAAAAATGGTCATATTACCAAAATCCTTCTACAGATCCAATGCAGCTCCCATAAAACCTCCACACAATTCTCAGATCTTGAAAGAACCATTTTAATTCCTATGAAAAAACTCACACACACAATAGGAAAGATTCAGACATAAAAGATCTCTGAGTCACAGTGTTGGATAAATGTATGTTGGCTTGGGAGAGAGAAAAAAAGAGTATAGAGAGTTATAAAACGATATAAATGGTTTTAAAAACAAAACAAAACAAAGTCTTTAAACAGAAAAAGTACAGACAGTCATAGATTAAAGAAGTAAAGATAATAAAATGAATATTAAAAAGTAAGAGTAAAAATAAATAAGCCACATAAAGATGGAATATACATAGATAGAATGGATTATGTATATTATTGTATCTTCTTTGAATTTTTTGACTGTGAAGGAGCTAATTACAGAGAGACATTTCATTGTATGGACTGCTAAGCTAAACCTTGACTTCAGAATTTGAGTCTAAGAATATGTTACTTTGGGAGAGAGGTCTCTTCTTATGTTTCCACAGAAGATGAGAACCTGGGGATTGCTTCCAGACTAATATGGTTTGATGGACTAAGATCCCCTGAAAGGATGCTGTGAACACTGCCCCCCCAAAAAAATATTACTTCGCCCAATAAACAGCAAGAAGCAGTTTGGAGAACTAGGCACATATTCCCGATTATTGTTTATAAATATTTTTTTACATTTAAAGGGGGCTATGATATGGATATAAATAATTTTCTTTGGTATAGATCTTGCTTTATTGATACAAATTTAAGGACAATTTTGTTATACTGTGTATATGTAATTTTACTATGTTAAATTTAAAACCTTTTTTTATTTAAACAGAAAAGGGAAGGTGTTGCTGGATTTCCCTCTGTATGCTGTGATTCCCATTAATGAATAAAGAAACTGGCTTGGCCTGTTGATAGGGCAGAAATTAGGTAGGCAGGGAAAACTAAACAGAATTTTGGGAGAAGGAAGGTGGGAAGAGAAGCCCTTCCAGAGACAGATACTGGAATCTTGCCAGTAAGCCACAAGTGTCATGGTAAAATATAAAATAATGGAAATGGCTTAATTCTAGAGGTAAGAGCTAGCTAGTAATATGCTTAAGTAATTGGCCAAGCAGTGTTTTAAATAATATAGTTTTTGTGTGATTATTTTGGGCTAAGAGGCTGGGAACCATCAATCAGCTCCTTCTTACACAGCTGTCTAAAATTTCTTCCTCAATGCTCACCTTCCTAGACCTGGAGGGAGGGAGGAGGAACTTGGATTTCCCAGGGCAGGGAACCCTGACTGCTCTCAGGACTGGAGAGGGAGGTGGAGGGGAGGGGAGGGGAGGGAGGAAAATGGGAGGATGGGAGGAGGTGGAAATTTTTAATAAAAAAAGTAAAAAAAAATTCTTCCTCAATTACCTTCCAATGGACTATAGCATAAAAAGTTTTACTGGAAGAGACCTATTGTCCTCTAAGTTGGCTTTTGTCAGTGTATTTTGTCATGAAAACAGAAATGATAATAGAAAATGTATCCATTTTCATATAAACTTTAAAACTGATTATGGGAACTTCAATGTCTCTTGCCTTGCTCATTACAATAACATACATGTCTTAGGGTTTCTATTGTGACAAAACATCATGACTGAAAAACAGCTTGGGGAGTAAAGGATTTTTTAAGCTTATCCTTCCACAGCACTATTCATTATCAAATGTAATCTAAGAGAGGTGTGTGTAGATTGAATTTTAATTTGTCTCAATAATAAAAACCCATAATGAATCACATATTAGTGGGTGAAAGCTGAAAGATCAGAGAAGCAGAACAGCCAGACAGTAGTTCATACCACCATGAAATCCTCAGACTAAAAGGGGTTCCTGTCTCTGCAAGTCCTCAGACTGAATGCCCTGATATCCTGCCTCCTCCTGCTTTATAGTTCTCTCTCTGTCCAGCCATCTCACTCCTGCCTCCAACTCCATAGTATTAGGATTAAATATGTGTGATCCCAAGTGCTGGGATCAAAGGTGTGAGCTCTGTTTTTCTTTTAGATTGATTCAATCTCATGTAGCCCAGGGTGGCCTTGAACACCCAGAGATCTATCTGCCTTTGTTTCTCGGGTGCAGGGATAAAAATTGTGTGCTGCCACTGCCTGCAATCTGTGGCTAAATAGTTTGGTTAGCTTTGCACTCTGATCTCCAGGAAAACTTTGTTATAGCACAAAGTATCATCACAGGTGTTGCTTACTGGCTTGCTTCCCATGACTTGCTTAGCCTACTTTCTCATAAAACCGAGGATCATCAGCCCAGAGACGGCACCACTCGCAACGGGCTGGCCCATCAATCACTAATTAACAAAATACTTTACAGCTGGGTCTTAGCCAGTCATTTTCTCAATTGAGTTTCCCTCCTTTCAGAAAACTCTAGTTTGTGAGTCAAGTTGATAAAAAAGACAGCACAGGCTGGAGAGATAGCTCAGTCATTAAAGGCTAGGCTCACAACCAAAAAATTTAAGAGAAGCCAGCACAACTGATCCCTTGACAATTTGACACACAAACACATCACTATTAAGGCACACCATTCCTTTCTTATTCTTCTGAAGAACTCACATTAAAACATGAATAACCCAATTTTAAAAAAAACTGAGTATCACAGTCCTTACAAATTTAAACACATTAAACTTTCAGTCTCTTTAAAATATCCAATCTCTCTAAAATTCTAAAATCATTTGTATAAATTTAAAATCTTTTAGCTGAAAGTGCCTGTAAATATCAAAATTAAATTAAGTATCTTCTTCAAGAGGAAAGAATCAGGATACAGTTAATCTGAGCCAAGCAAAACTAAATTCCAACAGAATAAATAAATCAATGTTCAGTTATCTCGAGTTCACTCACCATCTTCTGGGCTCTCTAAGCAGTTTGCTTCACTTCTACTGCTCAGCCCTCTACAGCAAACACAGCTTGTCTTCTGGGCTTTGACTGGCTTTACTCCACTGTAGGTGCCATTCTTGGTGATCATCCATGGTACTGACATCTCCGAAATGTTGGGATCTTCTGCTGCAACTGGACTTACTTTCACCAATAACTTCTAATAGGCTCTTTTTGTGGTGTCAAAGCTTAACTTGTTTGCATGACGCCTTCATTTCTGCACCTTCAAGTGCCATGAAGGCTGCATCCTCAAAAGTGGATTCTCTTGGCCTCTCTCACTGCCAAGCCTCAATTGCTCTCCATGACACCTTCATACCTTAAAAACCAGTATCTAACAAAGCAATTAATTTCTTTTCTACTTCAAAAATTATCTGAAGAAAACTATTTCTAATAAATTATTTTTAGAGATTTTAATTATAAGTTTTCATACAATGGACTTTTATCATATGCTTTCTCCCCTCTCCTAACTCCTTCTATAATGTTTCAATATCTTCATCAACCCAAAATCATATTACTTTTCTCTCTCAACAAAAAATGCGAAACAACCCCAAAACAGAAAATAAAATAAAATAACACCCCAAATACAAAGCAAAATGAAATAAAATGTATACACACAGACACAAAAAATAAACACCAACAACAAATAAATGAACAAACAAAACAAAGCCAACCAACCTAACAAGAAAGTCATAAAATCTGTTTTGTGTTGATCAACTAGTCTTGGACAGGGGTCCTGCCCTTGAGTGTGGTTGATTTACAGTAACACTATGGAGAAAACTGGCTTTCTTTTTCCCAGTATGTGCAAACTGCAAATCATTTCTTGGTTAGGGGCAGGAATTTGTATCCACCTCCTTTTTCTCTCCATTAGGATTTTTTTCTGGTTTGAACTTGTACTTACTTGTGAGTATTGTCTGTCTCTGTGAATTTGTAAGTGCATCTGTCCTGTTGTGTCTAAAAGATGCTATTTCCTTGCAGTAATTCATGAATTCCAGATCTTACAATCTCTCTCCCTCATCTCTCTAGACCTGTGCCTTGAAGGGAGGAGTTTGATATTTCATTTGTATTTTAATAAATAAAGCTTGTCTGAAGTTCAGAAAGAAATAGCTGTACTGGTCAGCCCAGGCAGTAGTAGAGCATATCTTTAATCCCAGCCCTAGAGAGAAATATAAAATGGGAGAAGATAGCTCTTAGACACAGTCTCATTCTGAGGATTACTGCAGGCAGTATCATTGTTTCAAACTGAGGTAGAATTAAGAGCCAGTGGCTGGCTGTATTGCTTTTCTGACCTTTAGGTTGAACCCCAGTTTCTGTCTCTTATTTTTTTATTAATCATGCTACCTATTTTCTTTGCATTATTATTAGTCCTGGTTTTGCCTAGAAACCCCAAATATTAGTAGCTTTAAACTTGTCTTCTATAAAACATAGATCTAAGTCTCATTAGTGGTTTGATATGTGCATGTGTGTGCAAATATGAATTTTTTATATGGACACATGCCCACATACATGAGTGTCCAAGGTTTGTTGGGGATGATGAAACAAATATTAAGAATAAGTTAGAGAGAAAAGTGAAATTAAAATTTAACAGTGCATAATATGGTAAGTATGATAGAGCAAATGAGTAACACATTATAAATATGTGATCAATGAAAATATTACATTAAACACTTCAAATGATTAGAGTTATAAACTAAAACTCATAGAATAAACTAGAAAAGTTATTTACTAAAATATACATCTAAGGCATACATCATTTGAAGGCTCTGGCTCTGACTCTTAACAGCTCTTTCAATAAAATTTGAGTTATTTCTGTGATTAAGGAATCAGAGTTTGTGTGTGTATGTGTGCTCTTCTACAGTATGAGAAAGTCTTAGAATCACCTTA
The DNA here is from genome assembly GCA_001685095.1 of Ellobius talpinus. Classification (NCBI taxonomy): domain Eukaryota; kingdom Metazoa; phylum Chordata; class Mammalia; order Rodentia; family Cricetidae; genus Ellobius; species Ellobius talpinus. The sequence continues at coordinate 7,517 of LOJH01053743.1, forward strand.
TATTATTTAAAGCCACAAAACCTCACTGCTCAGAATACATAATTTTGCATATGTATCAGAAAAGATACATAAAGAAAATATTCAAGTCTTTTCCGGTGTCTATAGAGACAATGTAGACAAGTTCTCCATCTCCTAATCTCCTATACTTCAGGGTTTGACAAGAAATGCCAGGAGAATGACATGAGAGACATCTTATCTGAGAAGCAGATGGAACAAGCTCGCCTGCACTAATCCCCTTTAGTCTAAGAATTTATGCATTCATTCACTTCTGTCATTGTCATATATGCAAAAGTTCATAGTTTTTTAGTTAATTTAAAAATTAGCCTGAGTTTTCTTTCACTATACACTGACTTCTTATATTTGATTTTATAAAACTCTTCATTTGTAATGTCAAAACTACATGCAATGTATGCATTGGCTTGATTTACACATTGTATTAAAGAAAGTAATGTTGAAAATATCAATGCTTGTAATCAAGGTCAAGTCTGAGTTAAATGCATTTTCTTCTTAGTTTTATATAGTAGAGTTGTCATGGAAAATGGTCAAAGAGCTAAATTACTTGTTGATTCTCTCTATGCTTTATCTATTGTCCTTGCATTCTGATGCCTAAATGCAAAGCAGGTAGGATTTCATATATTCATTCTCTTTAAGCGGAGATTATTTCTTCACATATTATCATGTTAGAAATAAAGGATGTTTCTTATTTTTAAATGTGTTTTATAACACATTCTTTTTAGTGACCTGAGTCTGTGATTTATCATCATACAGTTTTTTTTTCAATTTCAGAGCCTGCAATGAGTATTTATTGCCTAATATTGATCAAACTGTTCCAGCTGACCAGATAACACACGTGCAGTATAACTGCATTCAAACCTGGATGCCCAGAGTGGGTGTATGTGGAGCCAATAATGACTCCTTCTGCCTGATCTTAAGAGCAATATGGTAATGTGATTAATTTTTCAACCTGGATGGCTATCATTAACAAGGGCATGAAATTAAGAATTATTAATAATTTTCAGAGGAATAGTGCTGGAATGCAGCAATGAAATGCCAGGAAGAGCACATGACAAAAAGCAGAAAGCTAATATGATGTATTGGAGCAGATTAGTGGCATAAAAGTTATTCTAGCGGTAGTACTGAATAGGACCCCAAATGAGTAATTCTAGTATAAATGGTTTAAGTTTGTACAAGCAAAAATCACTGTCTGGATATGAAATTGGTTTCTAAGGGTGGGACACTTATGTGAGAATGTTTAAGTTAGAGAATGTGCTTACTCTTTCTCATGCACAGGTCCCCAAAGAATCTCTTTTTGGATGTGATTTTTTGGTTCACAAAGTACTCTCTCTAAAATGAGGAAACTAATCATGCAAAGGAAGGACATTCCAGGAATAGAAGTTGTATAAGGAAACAGACACTTCTTGATGTAGGAAAACAAGTGGAAACCCAATTGATGTAGGAGGTCTTTCTTTCTATGTGTTACTTTCATTGGTTGAATAAAGAGACTGCCTTGGCCTTTTCATAGGGCAGCCCTTACATGGGTGGAGTAGACAGAACTGAATGCTGGGAGAAAGAAGGCAAAGTCAGGGAGAGCTGCCATGGAGTCACCAGAGTCAGACATGCTGAATCTTTCCCAGTAAGCTACGTCCTCATGGTAACACACAGATTAGCAGAAATGGGTTAAAACAAGATGTAAGGATTAGCCAAGAAGAGGCTAGATATAATGGGCCAGGCAGTAATCTAATTAATACAATTTCTGTGTGGTTATCCTGGGTATAAGCTATCTGGGCAACCGGGACACAGCCCACCACCGCTCCTCATTACTACACCCAATAAGTAAAAAATAGATAAATAAGCTTATACAAATGAGATGGGTTATACACAAATGCATACATAAGTTTTTGTTTATGCATCATTGAAAGTAAAAAAATAGACAATTTTGAATATAACAGTGCAACAGATAATAATTATAGCATAAAGATAACACATTGTTGAAGAATGACTGCATGAAAATATAATCATATAGGTTAGAAGATATAAAATAGAACTAGAATTAGGGATGGAATTTAAATTTGGAATAAAAGGGATTAAAATAAGTTATGGAAATGATACTCTGACAGCATATGACAGGTACATAATTCTATCCTTATAAATAAATGCATCAATTTCCCAGAGTATTTTGAGTGTTAAAAGAAATGACAACATTTAAGCAAATTCAGAATGTCCTGGATCATTCAACTATGAAGAAAATAAAGAGAACAGTGGGAATAAAATGCCCAATTAACAGAACCAGGTATAGTATTGACAAGGCTGCCTCTTCAGTACAAGGTATCCAGAGAGGAGTTTGTCTCAGGAATGTCCTCTTCTGACTGAAGGAGACTCCAAGGAGTTGAAGATAACAGAAGAAAATCTCTGAATACCTTTCCTTTGTCTTTGCTCTAATTCACTGCTTACAAATTTGTCTGAATTATTCTTTACTTTTTCTCTATAGGTTATTTCTGCCATATATATTCAAAGCTGAGACCATGTACATCTTGGTCTGAAGCTGAGCCTCTCCAAGGTCTGGGCAGGTGCCTATACTCATAGTCAGATGCACCTGTCTCAGGAAGCTGATACAAGCAGAGAAGGAACTAGGTTGTTTCTCTGGAACTTGAGCATAGTTTGCCCATGCCTAAGCTGGTTTTCCTAAGTCATCTTTAAAACATAAACTTCAAAAAAGCAAATTTTATTTGAAGACTTCTCAATTTAGAAATAAATTCCCTTGTGGTGTCCTTGACTCCAATGGCTCATGCAATCTTCCCTGCTCATCTACTGTGGGGTTCTCTGACTCTGCCTAATATTTGGCTGTGGGTCTCTGCAAAGACTCTCATCAATTGATAGATGGCTTCTCTATATAAACACGAGCTAGACAACAACTATGTTTATAGCAAAATATCATTAGTAAAAGTTTCATTGAATTTTTCCCAGTCATGTTTGGTTCTATCCTGGGTCTCTAGCCTGTCCACTCTCTGGTTCCTTGGGATCCTTTTCATTCTACTGGGTTGCCTTATCCAGTCTTGATATTAGGGTTTGTGCCTCATCTTATTTTAACTTGTTCTGTTTGTTCAGTTGATGTCCCTGTGAGGCCTTGCTGGAATCCTTGTTCCACATGGACTCATTAACTTGAGATGAATAAGTGGAGTAAGCACCAAGAAAGGATTATGATGACTTGTTGCTGTTCAAACAAGAGGCCCCAGGTACCTTGAGCCATCTTTATTTATAAAGTTTCAATGGTTTGCATAAACAGTTTTACAAATAGTATTTACTTTTTAAGTTCCTAAAAATGGTTACAATAACTACCAGTTTGCTCCTTGTTTCTATGTTTTTCTGTCTCCCAGTTTTCTCAGGGGTAGCTATTACCTCTTTGATCTATATTGCTATCATCAGAAGCAAATGCACTTTTGAAAGCTACAAAGGAACTTTTCTAACCAGGCATACCTACAAGTAGAACAGTGTATTCAGTGGACAGCAATGCAGTTACAGCATCATGCAGGGTGAGAGAGAGTTTTGCCTCTTGTGGTTAATATTTACATCTGATAGGGTCTGGGTTCTCACAATCAACTCATGAGTTAAAGCTGGATCAATCAATTCTACATTTTGTATTGTTCTATCCCCTCTGGGGTCATACCAGGATTTTCCATTTATACTATAAGCAACATAACATGTAGGTTTACATTTAAAATTGAAATTGTCCCTTGTCCTGATGTCTATCTATCTTAACTTTTTGGGGTATTGGCACAGCTATTAGAGATGAAGAAACCATTGGCTTCTATGTTATTGCTTCATTTCTTGTTCCTTAAAAGTTCTCATTAACTTGTGTTATCAATTATGTAATATAATTTCTTTAAAATTCTAATAGGTTTAATCTTTCTTTCCAGAATAGTTATGCAAAAGTGTATCATTAAACTTCATGATACTGTGACTTGTTCAAATCAGCAGTATGGCTAGCACAGTGAAAGCAAGGAGAAGATGTAGTACACATGTTTCTGGGGTCATTCCTGGAATTATGCAGCAAACTGTTCACAGGTCATTGCCAAGCAAGTCAGGGTATCAAGGATTCTTGCTTCTCATGCTATTAATAACATTTGCCAAAGAAGACACATGTCTCCTACCAAGGCCTGTTCTTTTTCTGAATCAAAATAGAGGAAGAGTGGATCTGGTTGAGAGGCAGTGCTACATAAAGTAGGGTTGTAGTCAGAGGGTGCATATGTGCTCCCAGCCACTCAAACCCAAAACAATCACATAGAAACTATATTATTTGCAATACTCTTTGGCCAGTAGCTTAAGCATATTACTAGCTAGCTCTTACATCTTAAATTAACCCATTTCTATTATTTTATATTTACCATGAAGTTCATGGTTTACCAGCAAGATCCCGGGACATCTGCCTTCTGTGGTGGCTATGTGGTGTCTATGATTCTGCCTTCATTCCTCCTCTATCTGCTTGGAATTCCCACCTTGCTCTATTCTGTGCTGCAATTGGCCCAAAGCAGCTTCATTATGAACTGGTGTAGGAGGTTTTTCTGTTCATGTATTGCTTTTATTGGTTAATGAATAAAGAAACTGCTTTGGGCCTGATAGGGCAGAA
>LOJH01053744.1:0-10708 GCA_001685095.1 Ellobius talpinus
TGTGTATATGTGTATATATGTATATATGTATATATGTATATATGTATATATATACATGTACATATACATATACATATACATATATATACATATATATTATATGTATATATATATGTATGTATGTATATATATTTCTTTATATGATGAAGTTTCTTCTATCTGTTTTTGAAATGTAAATAAAATATTTTAGTCAGAATGTCAATGGGTTTCTGGAAAACCTATAGTATACACACCATTAAGAACAAGACACATAAAAAGAGTTTCACGTCTTTGAGGTATTTGAAGCCTAAAAGTGAAGGTGGGGTGACAGTCTGAGATAGGATATGTTTGCAGGAAAGCCAGCCATGTTGGTGTTGTCTTATCAGAGAAAAAAAAGAATTCTCAGCAACATAGTTCCAGTCTAGCCTGAGCTACATGAAATTCTGTCTCAAAAATGTCCAAATATATTTATATTCATAAACATACATACTCATGCAGGTGAGCACACACACAATATATAATATTGTGCCTAGGAAGCTTGCATTGTATATGGACTAGGCCTTTAATGAATGAATAAAGAGCAATAGCATCATAGAAAGTGAATGAGATCAAGCCAGGTGGTGGTGGTGTATGCCTTTAATCCCATCACTTGGCAGGCAGAGGCGAGCATATCTCTGTGAGCTCAAAGCCATCCTGGTCTACAAGAGCCAGTTCTAAGACAGGCTCCAAAGCTAGAAACCCTGTCTCAAAAAATAAAACAAAAAAACCCAAAACAAAACAACAACAAAAAAGTGAGTGAGTGAGATCAATCTAGAAATAAGGAGGAAGAGTAATGGGTTCTAGAACAGATGACCTGGCACTTTTCAAATTAATTTGGGCTTCCTGTATTATATTTTGCATCAGAAAAAAACAGTGCCTCTGTTACTTGAGAAATGATTGTATAATAGCTATGGGCAGAACGAAATTTTGATGTGTACATACAATTTTTTGTGGAATAAATTTATTAATTAACTAGTCTAATTCATGCCATTGACAGTATCTGAATATGTGCATACGCCATAGGTTATTTTACTTGTGTGCTATCAGTAAATAGTAAAATCTAATTTTAAGAATGTGGTTGGGAACTTGACTATACTGAGAAGTATTTATTACATCACATCACATCACATCACATCACATCACATCACATCACATCACATCACATCACGCGTCTGCAAGAGTGTTTCCAGGAAAGATTAACTAATAGAGCAAGATATTCCCTGAGTGCATGGCTCACAGTATTATAGGGTGGAGTCCCAGTTGGATTAACATTGGGAGATGGACAAAGCTCATTAACACATGTGCATTTTCTGGGGCTTGCTGATACCGTGGTGTCAGTGACTCTGCTCTCTCAAAATTTTCTGTCATGGCGGCCAAAGTCTCCACTACAATGAGCTTCTTTAATCCCTTTTGCTGAAGTGTTTTGTTCACTTCAGACAATAAAAAGTATGGCTAATGCAAAAACCCTGAAAAACATCTTCATACAAGCATTATTCTTAATAGCCCAAAGCACAAAAGACCATTAATAATAGGAGAGATAGATCATATTAATAAGTTATAATATGGTCATACAGATAAATATTACATAGCATGGAATCTAATTAGATTTAACTTGCATGCAATATAATGGATTGGTATCATAAATGTAAAATTTATCAACATAAATGATGAAATTTATATACACACTTCAGTGATTTTTGAAATAAATGTTTTATCTTTAAAAATGTTACTTTTTGTAAAACTTTAATTCAAGAGTACTTAGTTTACTTTCTTTCCTTTTTATTTAAAATAGATCCTTTTCTCATATAATATATCCTGACTACAGTTTTCCCTCTACCTACTTCTCCCAGTTCCAGCCCATCTGCCATCCCGTCTGGATTTACTCACTTTTTGTTGCTTATTAGAAAGGAACAGGCTTCTAAAAGAAAACAATCAAACATAACAAAATAAAATCTAGCAAGATGAAACAAAACCCACTACATCAAGGTTTGACAAGGCAAATCAACAGAAGGCATAGAGCCCAAGAAAGTCCACAAGAATCAGAGACCCACTAGCTCACACACTCAGGAGCCCCATTAAAATACTAAGATGAAGTAAGTTTTATGTGGATGTTTTTCTCCTGCAAAGTATCCTAATTGGGAACCTAGCACCCAGCCTGCACAGCAGACAGTTGTTCATAACTTCAGGTCATGCAACTACAACACTTCCAGCCCTGGAAGGAACCTGCACTGAAGTTTCCTCAGGGACACACACACACACACACACACACACACACACACACACATACACTTTTAAAAAGTAAACAAAAATTTAACAGACTTCATCTATATAAAGCAGTGATTGAACAAATGAATAATATTAAGTGCTAAACTACTTCCAGAGAAGCCTAGGGTATTAGCAAGAAAATACATAAATAAATAAATGAGCAGGAAAAAATAAAAATCTACAATGTCAGCAATTGCATAATCTAAAGCTTTATTTATTTGGAAAATTATATGTGAGTTAAATGAAAAACTGTCTTCATCAGCATGGGGAAAAGTGATTTTAGTGACAGGCACTCAATATTTTGAAGAATAGTGAAGAAACTTGAGCATCCCTTAGGTGTTACTGGGAAAGTCATTGCAGACTGTCAGTCAATGTAATTGACATAAAGAGAAAATAAAATCTATTCTAATAAAATACTGAGACTCAATGTTAATAACACATGGCAGGGAAGAATAGAGTCTCTGAAATATTCTAAATGCAAGCCTCACTGTTTCTGTTCTTGGTGCAGGAGTCCATGTCTGAGGGGTTTTCCTACAGGGCTGTAAGAGGGAATTAAATGTGCTGACTCCATTATAAAGAACCAGAGTTCTTTGTTATACTATGGAAAGATCACAGTGACATACTCTCCCACATGTCTTAAGGGTCATCTTCATCCTTGTGCAAAGTAGTAGAGATTTCAGTTACTACAGACAGCAGCAAGCTGAGGATGCTGCAGGATTCACACCCAGAGCTGTGTATTTCCTCCGTGTCTCTATTAAGGCTGCTAATTCTCTTACAGTAATGGTTTGTTTTTGCAGAACTGGTTTTATGTACTGAGAAATCTGGGCTGCAGAGACAAGGATTTGTAATCAATTCTTTCTGTGGAAACAAGGCCTCTGTTTGTACTTCACTTCTGTATTTTCAATAAGATCAGGCCTGTTTGGGATGATATGGCCATCTACACTTCCCTATTTTTAAATAAACCTTTTGTAAGAGGTGTTTTACAAATGGTTTTCAGGTGTGAGTGTACGTTTTTTTGTTTTCTTAACTATGTGCTTTTCTTTTCTGCCCTGGGATACAACTCAATGCTATTTTTAGCTATAGAGTTGCAAATGTTCCTTGCAAGCTTGAGATCTTCTTTGTTCATATTCTTGGGTCACTTGGGGGATTGAACACGAGGCCTTCTTTGTTCATGATAGACAAGTACTCTACAACTCACTACACTTATAATGGCTAGTCCATTTTATAAAGTATTCTTGAATTTGAGTTAGACACTTTCCCGCAATTAAGATGAGCTTTGTGTGTTGAGCAGAAACAGCAAGAAGTAAAGCAGTGGGTATTCCATGGCCACAATCCACAGACTGATAGAGGTCGGTCAGTGTCATGACTGGGTAGTGTTAAGTGTATTAATTAGGCAACTTACTCATAGTGGTTTCTATGAGACTTCTCCATTTCAAAGTTTCTTTCTATTTTTCCCTTTTATATCAATTTTTAAGATATCTTTTTTTTCTGCATGGGTATGTGTTTGCATGTGTGTGTGAGTGTAGATGCATGTACATGTATATGAACATGTGGAAGCCAAATGTTGATCGGTGTCTTCATTGTTCTATCTACTCCTTATATACTGAAGCAGGGTCTTTAACCTGAACCCAACACTGACCCATTCAACCACTCTATCTAGTCAGCTTGCTCTGAGGAAGCTCTATCTGTCTCTGATGTGTCGGGATTGCGATCAGACCCCCCCCACACACACCTGGCATTTACTTCCAGCAAGCAAATGTATTACCTTCTGAGTCATTCCACTGTTCCCTGCCATGTCATCTTAAAATTTTCCTTAGAACTCTTGAAATCTCCTTTTCTTCCAGGCATACTTTACAAGGGAATGGTTTGTGTATATTAAAATATTTGCATCAGAATCTTTGTATAGTTTTGTGTCATTGCATACAATGTATTTGGTCATCACAGTAAATATAGGTCACTGTACTGTGATGTAAGAATAAGTATGATGTGTGGGAGTTTTACTGTTCTGTGGTTACTCTGTTTTTAACGTCATTTCAACCTCAAAGCAATTTAAAAAAGAGATTTCCACAGCAACTGTATTAGTTGACGTTCAGTATTGACTAAATTTGGGCACCTTTTTTCCTTCAGAAGTTATTTATATGTCTTTATTCCTTTTAACAATGAATCGACATGATGATTAGAAGTTTAAGTAAAAATGAAGTAAAAGCTTTTTCGGAGTTGTATCCATCAGTCTGAAGACATTCTGTCTCTTTCTTCCCATGAGTTTCATAAATGACTGCATCTTCCTTAGGTTGAGTTTCAAATAATTCTTTTTCTCAGTTCTTGATAAGAATGCCTGTTAATTAAATACTTTTCACTTGATTTTTATGACAAGGGGGATTTTTTGTGTTCTTGTGTAAGTAGAGTTGGCTAGAAAGAATTCATGGTTTAGTTTAATTTTGGATGAAATGATAAACACAAATGAAGCAGTAACACAATAATTGGAATAGTATCACTGGTTAAGTCAAAAGAATGAATTCTTTAGGCTTACTTGATTTCCTGCATGCCACAGGATTGAATGAGCTCTTGAAAATTATACTCTAACCTTAAATAAGGTCACTGGTCTCTGTTTCTGCCCCTCTCTCTTTCACAAACACACACACAAATGCACAACACATACACACAGAAACACACACCCAACTAATTCTTTAAAAAATTAAAGATTTAAAGAAGGAATTATTGTTCCTGACTTTGGCATTTAATGACTGGTTTTCTTCAAGTTTAATCATTCATTAAACTGCTCTTCATTTATTAGTTTTACACACTAAACAATATGCTAGAGCTGAAGGGAGGATTAGTGATTAAGAACATTTCCACTGTTTGCTTCCTGGCATCCACAATAGGGACCTCCAAACCAACTCTAGGTCCAGCTTCAGATTGCCAAACACTTTATTTGGGGTTCCACTAGCACCTGCACACATGGTATCCCTCCACACAGATATACATGCACACACATACATTTTGTAAAAATATATAAATTTCCCTTTGGTTTGAGAAAAAAAGCAGAATATAGTTGATATGAAAAGGAAAACAGGAATATGGGCAAAGGGGCTTGAGCAAAGGAGGGAAGAGTTCAATATCAAAGGAATACAGAAGTAGAACAAATAGAACCGAGGTTGTCTAATAAAGTCTCAAATAATCATATCACTTTATATTACATTAGCTTTAAATTATATATATAAATGAAGTTTTGCCACTTTAGCTGACAATGTTTTTCACAAGAACCATAACAACACAAAAACTCAACACTGGTTTTAAGTCAATATGGTCTACTAATCTTGTCCAATGCCCTCAGCTCCTTTGCAGAGGTTCAAGGTATTGCCATATTGTTGTGGACACACCACAAACATAGGATACATATCTCAGACGATCTGAGTTGGATTTGACCTGAAAGAATCCCTCCTATGATCTAGCTTCCTTAGTACCAGAAATACTATGAAAGCTTCAAAGGGAGGAAAACGATGCTCAATCCTACTCCAATTGCATATATAAGAAAATAACAATGACCTACATGACAAGATATCAGTGAGTGTGCAATAAGGGGTTCCCACATCTTACTGGTAACTAACAGTTCTCTAATTAGATTTAAGGCCCATTCAACTGAACAATCGCCATGTTTGAATTAGAAACTTATACAAATCCTAGGAGCTGGTGAGGTCATAGATCTCAGAGGAGAATCTAATACCAATACCACCCCTTTGCTAGACCAGCATAATTCCTAACTACATTCAAAATTTTGTCTATCTAGCACAGTTAAGTCTAACCACCATCCCTCATCAAAGATGATTGTCTTTACAGAAAATGGAGACCATTACAGAAAGTCAAAACTGTCATAACGCAGAGATCAATAGACTGTAGGGAATCCAGCTGCCACAGAATATGTCTAGATCACAGCTCCCACATCTGTGACTCGGGAAACATCACAGAAGAGGCAGCAGGAAGATCGGAAAAGTCAGCAGATTAGGATGTTTATTGTGAGATTGGCTCTTTTGGAAATTATCAAGTAAACAAGACATGAACAAGGATAATACTAATAGGCATGTTAATGCAGAAGAGAAAAATTGCAATGGAATCCAACCCTTAGAAGGAGAAATGGAGGGAGAATTTGACTTTCCCAGGAATCAGTTATTCAATACAAGGTGTTCAGTCCTGAAACTATATACACACAAACAACAAACATCAACTTGAGAGTGAGGAGAGAAAACGGGAGAGTTTGAAATGAAGGGTTATTGATGGTAGGGAAAGGAAGAGGAAAGCCATATAATCATAGTTCAATTAAAACTTTATGTAAAAAACAGAAAACACAATATGCAAGTGATTATTGATCATATTTTTACACTAGCAATCTAGTATTTTAGTCATTAAGTTAAAACTCATAATATTATCTTCTCTATGAATAATTATGAAAATTAAATTGGTTCTTAACTTCAATACTTATAATTATTAAAAATTAAAAGATCAGTAACTATTATAATAATCTTCCTAAACTTCTGAATGTGATAATGACATCGTATTTTCTGTGTTAATATTTTTCTGAAGAAAGCTAATTACATGATATATTTGGAAGAAAAATTTTAATTTAAAGTAAAGGCCAGTGTTTTATATATTGTACTTCAGAAACTAAAGATATTATGTCAATATGGGTAAATAACTCACATTAAAGAATTTACTCTGCTTTCTAATTTTTTTACTAATGCAACTGTAGGAATGTATCTAGTTTAGTCTAAGCTGCTTATATTAGATATGAGTATATAGGGAATAATTTTCTAGTTTAATAGAACCAAAGTAATCATAATGTATCAGAATTAGTGAACACAGTTTGCTGTCGATATGTATTATTCATATTTGTGTACTTAGGTAAAAATCAGTTACATTTACATAAATATATATGATTTTGTAAACATTTTTATATTTTCAGGTGTATTGTATATGTGTATATGAATTTTGTATGCATTATATGTGTATAAAATTCATATAAGTATATTTACACATATATCTTAATTGCATGTGCCTAGATGAATAAAATTTATATTGAACTGTCCATATTTCCTAAGTGTATTACACACACACACACACACACACGTATTGTTTTGTTTTGTTTTGAGACAGGGTTTTTCTGTAGCTTTGGATTCTGTCCTGGAACTAGCTCTTGTAGACCAGCTGGCTTGAAACTCACAGAGAACTGCCTACCTCTGCCTCCTGAGTGCTGTGATAAAGGCATGCGTGTCTACGCTTTTTTTATCATATATATATATATATATATTGTGTGTGTGTGTACAGCAGGTCATAATGCATTGTTGGAGGTAAGAACAACTTAAGGGAGTCAGTTCTCTCCTTCCTTTTTGAAATGGACACAGGGACTCAGTTCAAGTCTGTAGGCTTGGTATGCAGAGCTTCAACTCACTGAACTCTCTCTCTTGCCTGGAGTTTTGTTTTAGCGTTTGTGTTATTAGCATAGCCTACCTTGAATAAACTACATACCATTTCTATATTCAGCCATTCTTGTCTGTATACACCTACAGGAGAAGAGTTCTTATATTTCTGTTTCTTTTTTTCCCATCAATATGCCCTCCATTGATTTCTGCACATATAAATGCATTCACTTAAATTATGGTTGAAATTAAATCATTATTTATTTAGTTGTCATACTAAGTCGCAGCTTGATTTTGCTAAGTGGTGTTATGTAAGATATAAAAATTTCTAGACTCTCCGATAAATTATCGATATTTCTGCCATGCTTTATAAATATTCTTAGCATATTAATTCTGGGTCATTCCTATCATGATGTCCAAAAATATATCTGTAATATTTGGGCTCTGCTGTCGAACACTAAAATCTTCATAAACATGTTACAGCATACACATACACAGCATACACATTCTTAAAATAAATGAACTTTTATGTAGAAACAGTTATTTCCCTATGTCAAACAATGTTAAATTGTTTCCCTTAAGTCATTTGAAATATAATTACCCTCTGGATTATAAAAGCACTGAGGTAGGTTATATTGAATAAAATCAACTCTACTTGGGCAAATGAATGACACCCTTCATATAGCCTGAGAACAAATTGCCATGGATTAATGGAGTTTTCCTTATAATCTATTACAATTCAACCTTTACCAGAAACATTTCTAAATGTGAAGTTAATTAGAACGCACAATCTAGCAGATGGAAAAGCATTGGATAGTGTTTATAAAGTGCTAATAAACCTCTTCAAAATGAAATATATAGTTCAGGAAATAATTAACTGTGATTATTTGTATTTTTCAAAGAAACTTTATTGTTTATTTGCTACTTTTGAGGAATCATTATGCCAGAATCTATCAAAGGTTATCTGTTAATTTCTGTTGAACGCTAAAACATTAGCACTTACAAATAGGCACATGTAATGATTGTACATAAAGTAAAATTGCTACTTGTTTACATTTCAAATGCTACTGAGTGTGGAATCTGCTTTAAGTCTTATAACACTTTTGTGTAATGGTCATATTAGCATAGACCAAACCCAATATTTAAAATGTTAATTGAACTGCACAGTCAGGGGACTTTTAAAGGAATTCCCAGATACAAAAACAACACCAGTGTTGCAAATCATTTTCAGATGCCAGATGCTCATTTATGAGGAATTTAGAGTCTTATTGCACACACACACACACACACACATTTCATACACATACATGCATATGTGTACACATATACTCCTTTTATATGAAAATGCAAGATTGCATATTACTTAAGGACATGTGATGGTTTCAAGTATTGACTTTACTACTTAATGACTGTTTCTGTGACATCATTCAATTCACTAAACCATAAAGATATGACCACATGTGACTTACTACAGTGAACAAAACAGAACAATTCTTTGCTCAAAAGAGTTGTCTTCCATTGCCACCATCACCACAAACATCATCATTGTAATGTCTCTTGCTATTGAAAAACTACATATACTTTCTAACATTTCCTTGACAAAAAATGAAAATTTTAAACTGTATTACTAAATTAAATTCAAGAGTTCAAGCAGGAATTTCATAGAACATTGGGATGACATGTATAAACTTGTCACAAAACAAAATGGAAGTGAAAAATTTTTAAAGGGTATTTTGATTAATAATACTACATAGTTTATATAACATTCATATACATTTTGAAGGATCTGCATGTATGTACCTTCCCTCACCACAGCCTACCCTTTCTCTGGAGGACCTACTATGCATTTTGTGCTTATCATTTCCTTAGTGTATCACATTTTATGAGATAGACAGAACATATATCCAATATAATAAAATCAAGAAAGAGTTTTGTGCATGAGGATAGATATGCATCTATTTTCATTCTTCTACATGTTGACATGCAGTTATGCCAGCATCATTTGTTGAAGATTTTTTCTTTTTTTCCATTGTATAATTTTAGCTTCTTTGTCAACAATCAAGTGTTAATAGGTGTGTGGATTAATATCTGGGTCATCAATTCAATTCCATTGGTTAAGCTCTTGGTTTTTATGTCAATCCAAACTGTTTTTATTACTGTAAGTCTGTAATAAAGCTTGATGTTAGGGATGGTGATGCCTCCAGAAGTTCCTTTATTGTATAAGATTGTTTTATCTATTCTGGGTGTTTTATTTTTCCATATGAAGTTGATTATTGTTCTTTCAAGGTGTGTGAAAAATTGTGTTTGTATTTTGATAGGGATTGCATTGAATCTATAGATTGCTTTTGGTAGGATTGCCATTTTTATTATGTTGATCCTCCCTATCCAAGAACATGGGTTATCTTTCCATTTTCCTGTATCTTCTTCAATTTCTTTCTTCAAAGACTTAAATTTCTTGTTGAATAGGTCTTTCACTCATTTGGTTACTGTTACTCCAAGATATTTTATGTTATTTATGGCTATTGTGAAAGGTGATATTTCTCTATTTTTTTTTCTTGGCCGTCTCTGTATTGTAGCAAGCTGTCTTTCAGAGTTCTACCGAGGTTCTAGGAGGATAGGCAAGTTTGTGGGTGGGACGGGGCTGGCAACTTGCAGGGTCCCGTATATGGGCTTGTTCTTTCTTTTCTTTTTCCTGTGGCTTATTATCTTGTAAAACTTTATGCAGCCTCATGAGTACAATTCTTGTTGGTTTAAACTGGTAATTGTTGTGGGCTCCTTGCATTTAGCTCAGTTCTATACCTGAGGAGTAAGGAAATGTTTGCTTGAGTGTGGGATGAAAAATTCAGTTATTTTCATTAATTGATTGAAGGAAGAATGGAAGGAAGAATGAGGAGGACAAAGAATGAAGAGGAGGAAAACAGATGAAAGAAGCAAAAACAAGAACCAGAAAGAGCAGCAGCAGAGAAGAAGAAGAAGAAGAAGAAGAAGAAGAAGAAGAAGAAGAAGAGGAGGAG
>LOJH01053745.1:0-12140 GCA_001685095.1 Ellobius talpinus
TGGGACAAGCCCTGACTTGTTTGTTTCTTAAGCCTTGCAATATGGCATTACAGTGCAAGCTATAAGCTGGGGTCTTTTTAAGGCTATAAGCTGGGGTCTTTCAGTGACTTCTGGTAACAAGCTGTGAGTGTTGTTGCTACAGACTGCTCAGACACATGAGACAAGAAACTGGTGACTTTTAGTTAGCAGTCGATGACAATACAAAGATGTGATTTTTTTTTCTTCAGTCATGTTTATGAACCTTCTAACTTCCACCCATAAGGCCCTTAGGCTAGAATGGGAAGAGGCTCCAGGAATCCTAGGTTGAGAAGTACTGGTATCTGCCTGTATTCAAATGTGAGAAGCCAGAGAATTGGGAAGGAACAAGGTGTTGAAAAGCACGGAGCAAAGCACAATCAGAACAGCATGAAAGGGAGACTACATGCAGTAGCACAGGACCCAGAGAGGTTCAAGTTTCAGAAAGGTAACAGTAGCTGAGGGGTAGCCAACAGCCAAAGGAAACAGGCCATTGGCAATCACACTCAACGGCCAAGTCACGGATGTTTGGGCTGCACCTCTGTTTTGCCCCAGCATGACCTAGTGCAGCTTGAATCCCACTTATGGAATAGATGGCAGGGCTCGACAATATATCCCGGCGCCCCGAGGTCCTCCTTCAGGATGTTGCAGGCGGGATGTTGGAACGTAGTAGAAATGTGATGAAAGCTGTATGATGCCGTGAGACGGGAATGAGAAGCCTTGTGTAAGTCGGGGCAATAACAGATCTAAAACAATGGGCAAGGAGAGGAAATTGGTCCGGGGTGGAAGCCACTGTGACTAAGAGAGACATGAGCTAAGAGACTGCCATGGCCTCACTTCCACCCTTCATTTGCATGGACCCATGTCTGTCAATTCCTACCCATAAATTGCTGTTGAAATGGTCTGACTTTTCAAAGTCGTCTTGATCCTTACTGAGACTAAACCATCTGCCTGTAACTCCACCCTCCTGCCTTCATCAGGCACTTACATATGAACACACCCCCACAGACATACAGATACACAAAACTAGAGATAAAACAAATCCCTGAAAATTGATATTGCTTAAATAGTTCTAGGCAACACAGACTATAGAAATTTCTAGTACTAAATTTTAGCTACTAGTTTACTCTCTTGTAAACAATTGCCATGTTATAATAAACATTACATTTTGCATTTAGGCCCTAGTTGAATTCAGAAACTATTTTTGATTCTTCAGAAATAAGTTGTTAATGATTTTTCTGAATTCAATTTAACTTCTCATTATTCCAGGCTTAAAAGGCCATTTGTGACAACTGAAACAGCAAATGTGTAAGATGTTTATATAGAGACATAATTATAGAAAATCAAAGTGTTGTAGCAATTATATTTATTGTTTTCACAAAGTTTTGAAAGACCTACGAAATGAGGATTATGAACATTTTGTGTTAGTGCTTTTTTTTTTTTTTAAATCCAGAGTCTCATATAGCCTGGGCTAGTTTCAAACTGATCCTCTTGTCTCCAGCCTTCCCAGTGTTAGCATTTCAGAAATGCACCACTATTTCTGTCTTTTTTTTTTTAGTGCTTTTTAATACCAGGAGACATAAGATTATGAAAAGAATAGCAAGGTCTTCTTTTCTTTCCTCAACTCTTTCCTAAAAGTAAACCTAAGGGTAAATTAGAACAAATAACAACTTGACATGAGTTCATCATTCCTTCTCGGTCCTGAGTATCTACCTCTCCCCAACCATTCAGAGGCAGCTTAAATTACAGGTACCACGGTGCTCTGCCCAATACGCCCTGCTTTGCAGCCAGAGCTTTGGGGTTAAAACAGCATCCTTCAAAGGGAACCCGTTTCTGCACCATGTGATTAGAATTTCTTTAACTCCAAAGTCTGAGGAAGGGTTCTTGGGGAGTGTACTTCACCAGTGTTGAGGAGCTTTGCTCTCACCAGGTGTCACTGAGTTCTTGACAAGATGAAGCACTCATTAATGGAAGACAGACCATCTGCTGCTAATCTCTTTCGCAAGTCAGACGTATTTATAAAATTTATTAAATTCTTCAGAGAACAACACAGTAAAAGAAATGCATTGCCGTTGTGTTCAGTTTACCTTCACTGGAAATAGACCACTTTTTAAAGCCCACTCGGTTTAGTTCGAATCATTTATCTCATATCTGCTCTCCATTAGCAGCCCATCAGACTCCTCCCTTCAGCAAGTTTGAATAATTTTCAAGTCTGGAAAAAATGTAAATAGTGTTTCTGCTTTCTTATCTAAAATGTGAGCCGTCTGCGATTCTCTTTTGCTGGGCAAAAGTTTCCAGCAGAAAAGTCAAAGTTTGAATGTTTCTAACACCGCTTCTGTTTGCTACAGGTTTGCCTTATTAGTGCCTGCCTGCGAGTCAAGGTCAGGGGAAGCCAGTGCTGGAGACGGCATTCGTGAGTAAACCTGTCACTCTTAAAGACAGGCTTCTCTGTTTCCCCCAGTCCATCTCTGCTCCACATCATTTGCCTTGGCCAATGCTGACAAACTTCCAGCAACAGTACTGACACTGAGTCATTTCATTCAAAGAAATAACAACAATATGTACAGGAAGACGCAAAGAGCAGGACTTTGCTGCTCATGGTTCTGCTGCCTGAAAGGTTCCAATTAGAACACCAGGAGCTTCGCTGTCCAGTGAAGGCCTGTTTCCTGCCTCATAATGTGGTTCTGTCACTTTGACCTCATAAAGAAAGGGTTTATTAGCTGCCCAAACAAAACTATTGCTACCACTTCCTCCTCTTCCTCTTATTTTTCTTCTGCCAGTCAGGAGAGTAGACAGATAGTCCACTGGTAATGTGCTTGCGCCATCCAAGACTGACTTCTGGCCTCCATATGCATGTGCACAGGCTTTAATTTAATCCGCACTTTAACCGCCCATCTCCAAACAGTCACATCTAAGGTGCTGCAAGTGGAGAATTCCAACATGTGAATTAGGGGGTGGGGATACAACTCTCCCCATTACAGTGAGTGTGTAAGTTGAGTTTACAGTGAGTGTGTAAGATGAGTTAGCGATTAAAGGTTCCATGAGTCCGTTGTTTGTGTCTACAGTGAAATACCTGATGCTGGGTCACTTTGAGGAAAAGAGGGATGGTAATATCACAGGTCTGGGTTCCACAGCATCCATTGCACCAGCTCTACTAAGACCCCTTGGCAGATGGCACCATAGTAGCAGAAGATGGAGCAGGAGAATGCATGGTAAAACAGGCCCCGAAGAGGCAGGTCTTCCACGATCCCTTCATAACACACGCCCCCAAGAACTCTACCACTGAGCGACATTCCCAGCCCAGTCTCCCAACAGTCCATCCCTCAATACTGCCTCCCTGAAATCTAGCACATGAATCCTTGGAGGAGAGCCCACCCCCAAGCCAGAGCAATGTGGTACTAACAGGGGTTGTCTTTAAGATCAGCACAGAGTCTGAGTTCAGCTGCTTTTGTTGCCTTTTTAAATGTTCTGTGAGAATCATTATTTACAGCTCTATGACTATGACTCTGAGAAAGCTACAGACTCTCATCACATGCCAATTTCTTTCACTGTAATAAAAAATAAACAGATACTTCCCAATTAAAAAATGTAACACCCTAAAAAAACGAAAACAAAACCCAAAGTCAGCATTAAACTCCTAGCAAGGGTGCAAGGGAACACGCCAGGAAGAGGAAAGCGGGGGAGTTGTGTGCTGTAGGCTTTGGAAGAGAGCATGGGAAAGTCACTGAGCACCGATAAACATGCACTGAATGCTATTCTGTGAAATCGGAAACTTTTGCTTTGAAAATGGGCATTTCAGCTTCATCATGCATCGAACTTCCAAACATCATGGAAATTCTGTGGGTCTTTGTCTGTTTTTGAAGTTGCCTTAAAGATAGCCTAACAGGAAAAAGTTTCGCACTTGTGTCTGCTAGTGGCCACATCAAAGCCCCAGCCCTCATCCATTCCATGTAAAATAGAACACAGCTCTGTGGTCAAAACGTGGGGGGAGAGCAGAGCAGAGGCAGCTGGGTCCTATCTGTCCTCATCTCCTCCAAGGGTAAGTGGGCCTGGCAGGCAGCATCCTGGAGGCCTCGCCTGTACCTGGCATTTCCTGCTCAGCGCATCTGGAAAGCTTTAGCTGGAGTCCAAACCTCAGAGGTCTGAGGGGACAAGAGGGGGTAAATAAAAGTCAAAGGCCCACAGCAAAGTGGTGCAAGCTGAGCTGCTTTGTTCAGAGACTAGCAAGGGTACCGAACTGCTGAGCATTGGTGCAATGTCAAACAGACAGGCATGTGCTGCTAAAAACACGCATAAACGTGAAAAAGAAAGAAGGAAAGGTGGGATGGAGGGAGGGAGGGAGGGAGGGAGGGAGGGAAGAAGTGGTTAATGATGGAAATGAAGATTTAAGGGTGTTTTCTATGCGACCATCAGGAAGAAGGGCACATAAGGGGATTTGGTGACCCTAAGTCTGTCTGTGAGCTCCTGACATGAGCTTTAGATTTAATGAGGAAGAGTTAGTTGTAACAGGGGTAACAGGTACATAAAATAAAGCAGGCTTGGTTAAAATGCTTCTGATTATCTCTGGTTTGGGCCATCAAAGTGGTCCATCACTGTCCTCAATTGGGTAGAGCAATCTAGTTCCTGTGAGTGATCACTTGTTCCAGGAATCTGTCTCTCCAGCAGAGAAAATTTCCCTCATTGTAGGCATGTTCTGTCTTACAAGGCTTCAGAGTTTTTGCCATCTAAGGTTTGTGTCAGTTTTTTTAGTTTTTGAGACAGGGTTTCTCTGTGTAGTCTTTGTAATGATCTGTCCTGTTCCTTTAAGAGACAAGCCCACTGTCTACCCCATCCACCACCAAGAGGGATCTTCCTTCTGCTTCCATCTGAGTCCCTTCCTTCCCCTCCCCAGAGGCAGCTTCTGCCTCTCTCCCTTCTCCCCACTTCTCCCCTTTCCCCCCTATGTTTCTCTTTCTCTCTCCCTGACTCTGTCTCTGTTCTTCTCCTTTCTTCCCCTCCCTTTCTTCCCTTCCCTTCCATAACACACTAAATAAATATGCAGCCTCACTCTGCATGGCATGCCTATCCGCCTGTCTCTCACCTGCCATGGGCTGTGGCTCCTCATGGGACCGGCTGCCCCACCAAGGTCTCTCACCCACCTTGAGGCTCCCTGCCTGGACCAGCTGCCTTTGTGGCCTGCCGTTTTATTTTTACCATTACAGTCTTGGCTGTCCTGGAACTAGCTCTGTAGACCAGGCTGGATTTAATTACAGAGATCTCTCTGCCTCTGCCTTTGCCTCCTGAGTACTGGAATTAAAGGCTTGTGCCACCACTGCCCTGTAGTAGAACAATGACTCTTGGTACCTTCAGCACCAAAAGGAAATGACACAAGGAAGGTAGTAGGTTTTCTTTCCCCTAATTAAAGGTTTTTCAGATGATGCAGTAAACCAGATCAAGCCAAATTAAAGAAGTATAACAGGTTTATTTGAGCAAAGCAACTCCCAGGTGGGTTCTCCAGTCCCAGAGATTGAGGCGGGAGAAGACACACTGGAACTAAAGCAGGGAGATTATATAGGTTTTAGGCAAGAAGTGATAACGTATCCACAAACCACAGCTGGGTTTGTGCCCAAGTATAGCCAAAACCTGAACACTCTAGGAGGGGAATTAGGTGACTGGCAACTTTAGGGGAGGAAACTGCGATAGCAGCCAAGAATGTAGAACTGGACTTTTTGGTGCCTTTGCTTTGTAAGGAGATTTTCTGACAGGGTAGGATTTGGAGGACAGGAATGGGGCTTCTCTGACGAGTGCAGGAGCGAGATGGAGGTTCCAACCGAACAGCAGGTACTACCTGTATTGTAAGATATTTGATCACACTGTGAACCCTTGGATTTGCGTTAATTAAATAAAACCTTGGTTCAGGAGGCAGAGCCAGCAACTAGTTAAAAGAAAAGAGTCAGAGAGTCAGTGGGATCCCGGAAGACAGTTGCACAGGAAGTAGTGTAGAACCCAGCCATGATAAGCTTAATAGAAGCCTGAGTCTAGGTAGTTTTCCCTAAGGCAATACCTGGTTGCAAGAAAGATCATAAACTGAGACTACCCAGGCACCACCCAGGAACAGACCATCCAAAGGAAATTCCTACCGTTCCAACTGTGGTAGGATCACCTGCCAGCACACACCCATTGCTTTCCACCAGGACACCCCTAGACAAATGTCAGCCAGTCAGGATTGAACCCATCACCCTGAACCCTGCTAAAGTAACTTTTCTTGTTTTTGCCTTTAAATAGTGCTCTCTAGAAGGGTGGGGTACCTCCTCTCTCTTCTGTGTTGACGAGGTCCCTACCGGCTTGTACACATGCATGATAATAAACCTTGCTTTTGCATTTTGGTCGGTCTCCCTGGTAGTCTTTTGGGGTCCCCACGGACTGGGCACAACAGTAGTAGGGAGGGACTTCGTCTTTTTTGGTTTGGGGCAGTGGAAGGACACTCTTGCTGGGTCTCCCAGCAAAAAAAAGGTCATCTGGTTACTTCCCAGCAACTCTAAGCTAGCAGGTTTTCACCCCAACATCTGCCTCCCTAGTCTTTATTGGGAAAATAGAATGATAGAGACTTGGTTAAAAACTACATTTGGCTGCAGAGACAAAGATAGTTCCTGCCAAGCCTTGGCCTGTGATTGTGGAGCCGACATCAGGAGCTGAAACAACAGTAGATTCAGGTGCGTAAAACAACATGCCTGTTTTAAAATGGATGTACCTTGGTGATTGACAAGGCCCAAATCTGCTCAGAGTTAAGCAGGAAGGAGTCTGATCTGAAACAAAGAAGACACACAGAAATGAAAACATCCATGCCATGTTTTCTTCCTGCTTTTGTTACCGTGTGGGCCCAAGGGAGGCGTCAGTGGCTTATAGCAGAAGCCACTTATTAGTTTCTATTATAATCCATGATGAAATTTTCAGGGGTGAAGTTTCAAGGTGTCAACTACTTGAGGTAAAAAAAAAAACAAAACAAAAAAACCCAAAAAAACCAAAAAAACGAACTTAATAGTGAATACAAATGTACCAAAGAACCAAAAATGGCATAATATTAATGATTATTGAATCAAAGCACTATTTTTTAAAATCAAACATCAAGTGAAAATTCACATACAAAATAGAGTCAGAGATGCTATCTGGCCCCTAGCAAATAATCTATGCATTTTTTTTCTTTTCTGAATCATCGAGCAGAGCTCCCCAAGTGACAAGGTAGCATGTGAGGGGTGGAAGGGATGTGGAGATCATCTTCTCTAACTTCAGAATGCAGCCTGAGAGGAGAGATAGTCCCTGAACACAAAGGTTGTTAAAGAGTCAGGCCCTGCTCTCTTGAGGCTTTGTTCTTCTTCCCAGGAGGAGACTGAACTCCAGAATGAGAAAGACACAGATGCAAAGCCTTTCTGTGCATCATGGGCAAGGCAATTAATGTCACTGAGATGTGTCTTTCTCATCAGTTAACAAGGATAGTAAGCGATTCTCACACAGCCGTTATGAGAATACAGTGAGAAAAAACGTGCACCGAGGAGTCTGAGGAGAAATGACACACTGCCTGTCCTTATTACTGGCCCCCAGAGCCTCTGCATCCTCTCTATATTTTTCTGCCTTTGTGGCTTTTCCTCCAGATAACCGTTTCTGCATCCTTCTCACTGGAGTTTTCAGAGGAATGCCATGTAAATGATCAGGCTTTCTCGTGGGTTCTTTTGACTCTATCATCTGATGGCAGTCATGCTGGGCCATTCTGCTGAGGAAAAAAAATGTCATCAGCAGCTGTTCAGGGCCCTGCTGCCTTCCAAACACAGCCTTCCAAACACAACAGAGGAGGTGGCTGCAGCCTGCATTATCATCAAATAAAACCCCCAAGAAGTCAAGGGCGATTAGAAAACAGATTTTTCTCCTATGCAAATATAAAATATCAGAAAATATACCCAGAAAAAAATTGACATTTAGTATACTGTGAGCTACAACCCACACAGGAAGAGCCAAAGGCTTCCAAAGTTAAAAATAGTTTGTCAGATGTTTAGTGAGTGTCAGGAACTAGACTAGGCACTCCTCTGGAGCATCTGCACTTAATCTGATGACAACCCTTTGAGGGAGACCTTTCCGCTCACAAGACAATCTGAAACATAAACAGATTGGGAAGGTTTACCCTGTGCTTCCAAAGATGACGGCACATTTCTGTGTGTGAGCCAGGGTGTCTCAGTGCAGAGCGTGTTTGTCTTCACATTTGTAGCCTCATTCTCCACAGGTCCCCTTCAGTGACTCTCTCCACTGTACCTTGTTACCTCTCTTCCTGGAAATTGCCTGTTTTCTCTACCTGTTATAGTTTTGCCCAACACAGTGGTTCTCAGCCTTCCTAATGCTGCAACCCTTTAATACAGTTCCTCATGTTGTGGTGAACCCAATCATAAAATTATCTTCATTGCTATTTTATAACCTTAATTTTGCAACTGTTGTGAATTGTAATGTCAATATCTCATATGCAGATGGTCTTAGGTGGCGCCTATGAAAGGGTCATTTGACCCCAAAAGGCACCTTGACCCACTGGTTGAGATCCACTGGCCTAAACTATGTCAAGACAGCTGCCAGACTGTCTTCAATACTTGACTTGGATAATCTTCCTAGGTTCATCAAGTTGATTTAAATATTTTCTTTTGTGGCACCCTTAAAGTCCAAGCTGAATCTATGTCAGTATTTCTTGCATCATAAATTATTGGACTGGGATATCCTTTAGTATTGATATTAGACTCAATTATCTTTGTATGTCTGACCTCATTCCCCTACAACATTAGGTCTATAAAGCAGATGGAGGGTGATGGATGGATGGATGATGGATGGGTGGGTGGGTGGATGGATGGATGAGTGAATGAATAAGGAGAATGAAGGCTACCCTGCCTTCACCTTCTGATAACATGAGTTGGGGAAGGGATGAGCACTAGCAGCAATGGTTTGAATGACTATGAACTATCAGTTGGTCAGTTTGGTGCCGTCAAATGCTATCTATTCCAAGGAGGCTTATCTAATGATTTGCTGCTGAATCCAATAACTGAGCCATGCCATGAAAGTCAATGAACAGAAGACCTGAATCCTAGTCCTTGCTTTCCCTTGCATTTCTCTGTAAGGGTGTGACCCTGCGTAGTAAATTGTAATCTGGATAGTACTTTTTTAACTTGGATCCAATTTAATGGGTCAAAGCAAATACTAAACTATGAATTAGAATACGCATCAAACAAGGGCCCATGAGATAGCTCAGCAGGTCAAAGTGCCTGACACCAAGCCTGGTAACCTGAGTTTGACCCCTGGAATCCCATGATGGAAGAAGACAACTTGAATCTACAAGTTGTTTTCTGACCTCCATAGGCACTATCTGGGATATGTGTCCTCCACCTTCATACACACAAAATAAATAAAAATGCACTTATTCTAAACAAAAAAAGGGATAAACAACAAGCCAGAGAATATAAAGAAATTAGGGTTGGATCTTGGCACGTGGAGGGGTCTTACGCAGGTGTTTTTCTTACTGTGGATCATAGTGGAAAAGCTTAAAACACTTCTCTTTAGAATCTTCCAGCTTGAAAAGTCAAGATGTGTAGAGTGTTTGCAGCTCCTCTTTTCAAATTTGAAGTTGAAAATGAGCAGGAAAGGATGCTTTAAAGGAAAAAGCATCCTCACTAACATCTAGCAACTTCAGATTCTGCAGAGGCCATTATGCAGTATTTCCTCAAGACTTCATGACGGGGCAGTGACAGACACTGACCTCACTTCCCAGCATCTGTCACACTTTCCAGGGTGACACGGTATCTAGTTCAGCATCTTCATGAGCTGGGGGTATAGGAGGCCCTATAGGGCCTCGGTCAATGAGCCCTGTTAGCAGAGGTCTCTTGACAGTTGTAGCACATCTTTCAAGGCAAGAAGAAAAGGACCATGGGGTGACGTGGGAGGGGAAAGGGGGGAGAAGAGGAGGTGGGGTGGTGGCTTAGTCAGTGAAGTGCTTGCCACGCCAGTATGAGGGCCTGAATCTGGATTCCCATCACACACAGAGACCCAGGACTATGATCTCAGCAGTGGGGTGGCAGAGACAGACGGAGCTCTGTGACTTCCCTGCCTGCCATCCAGCTCAGCCAAATTGGCATGCTCCGGGTCCAGAGACCAAGCCTGGCTCAAGTAAGTAAATAAGGTGGAGAGTGATTGAGGAAGTGAGCCAGCATCAGCCTCTGTCTCCACACGCCTGCACCCCCACCCTCACCACACATACACAAACACAGGGAGGAGACAGAGCAGGGAGAGGGAAAAGAAGTCGGGGAGGGGGCGGCGGGCAAAAGGGAAGAGAACGAATTAATGTTTCTTTCTTCAAAATCTTGCTACGATTCTGTGGATCTTCCCTTCCCGCTGTGTTCCACGAGATATTGAGTCCTCCTTAAAGCCCCAATTATTATAGACTAATAGTGTGATACTAAAATGCGCTGAAACGAAGTGTTAGCGGTTCTGCTAAGGTCCTGCATTTGACTCTCATAGGAAAGACAAGTTCAAATCTTAGCTCTCTATAATCCAAGGACCATTCAGTGAGTGTTGTTTAGCACCCTTCCTGTGCCTGATTGCTCCCATAAGCCCTGCTACCTAATACAGTGAGTTGGTGGATGGCTTCAACATTCAACAGGCCACGCCAGTTTTGCAGAAACATGAGTATTCAGTCCACATGCTCTAGGAGCCCCATAGTGGGGAAGTCTGGAGACTCCACACCTGCCGTGTGCTCCTCATACAATCCAGGCACTAAGGTCCTGAAGGTGTGCTCAAGAGGAGCATCCTACAGTAATCCTCTTGAGGCCTGGCCCTTCCTCATAGCAGAACCCCAGCAGAGTCCACTGTGCACTTTGTCCCTCTGGATAAAGTCCCAGGAAACTCTAACCCAGGAAAGGTCAGCTCTTTCTGATTGGGTGGCTCTCCCTCCCATGTCCCTCAGTCTTCTGACTGTCCTTACAGTGCCTCTCTTCCAAGGATTTGGATGCCGATCGTGTCCTGTGTATCCCTGCAGCAACAATGAAGCAGGAGTCTTGGGAGGGCACAGAGAATGGTTACAGAGGAAAAGCGTAGCCTACAAATTGGAGCTATGCTCAATCACAGCATCACATATGCATGGAGCACCTTCCCTGGGTACCACAGCAGTCTCCTGCCCTCTCTCACTGTGGTGCCCACTTCCTTCCATACTCCACCTCTCTGGAGCCAAAGCCCAGGTAAGCAAGGACCCTGCTTCACATCACTTAAATATTCTGAATGGTGTTTTTTCAGGGAAAGGATGCATCAAATAGGGTTTTGTTTTGTTTTTGTCTTATTCCAGGAGTAACTGCAGGTAGGGGGTCCAAAGTCCATGCAAACATTGTCTCAAGTTTACACAAGAGCCTGATTTCTGGGGACAAATATTGTCAGATGTGGAGAATGATTTAGCCACTTCTCCACACAGTTTCCCTGAAATATATCCAGAAAGTAAAGGCTGTAAAATATATGATAAACAACTGGAAATAGTTGAAAACAAGCCTGTTTACCCAGTATAAAATGTAAAAGAGCTGCAACCCTTTTCTTTACTCCTAACTTTTCAAGCATTTTAAGAATGAAGCGTTGATATTTGAACAGACAGATTTCGGATACGAAGTTTGAGGCTGGGATATGAATGAAGTGGAACTTCAAAACTTTCCTTTTTTTTGAACCATAGATTGTTTCAGTTCTGGCTCTGAAAGTCTCAGTCTGCCTTTGTCTTTCATCAGCTGTATGGCGCTTGCTTTGGTGGCTAACCAGCCCTGCTAAGGTACCCACCCCTTCTTCTCAGTTAAAAAATGTCCCAGATACACTGGCTGTCCACCGGTCTGGGCAGTTGTGCTTTAAATGTCTCCCATAGGCACATGTGTTAGAGCCTTGTTCCCCAGCCTGAGGAGGTGGTAGAAGATTGAAGAACATGATCTAGGGAGAAGCCATGAGGTTATTGTGGAGAAAACCTTGAAACTGATAAACTGATAAACTGAAACTTCTAGAACTAGGAGCTAAAGTTAACTTTTCCTCCCTGTCACGTCTATCTCGACGCAACACTCAGGCTCTTCTATAAGCAGTTTATTCAGGAACCTTGAACAATC
>LOJH01053749.1:0-12140 GCA_001685095.1 Ellobius talpinus
GAGGAGGTGGAAATTTTTTAATAATAATAATAATAAAATAAAAAATAAAAAATAAACAAAGAATAGCATCAAAGTTAAATTTGTTATAGGTTTCAAAAATCACATTAAATATTTTACATCTTTTAGGTCATCCTTGTTTTCTGTACTTCTACAATACAGATAGCATTGTTACTTTATTTTACTTAATTTAATAGAGTTATATTTGTATTATTTGGTAATAAAAATTAGAAAAGGAAAATTGTTATAGCTTGGTTCACCTTGTGGCCCTGGGATCCCAGGGGATCCTGGAAGGCCTGCAGCTCCAGGGGGCCAGGGAGTGGGACAACCTTTCCTGCTTCACCCTTTGAAACTGGAAGGCCTGGGGACCCTGGGGATCCTGGACTCCTAGCTAAGTCAGGGAAGCCCACTTCACTCTTGGAACCTTTTTCTCCTTTGTTCCCTGGGAATCCTGGGAAGCCTCTTTGGCGATGACCTGGCTTGCCCTTATCTCCTGCTGATCCGGGATGCCATGGCTGCCAGGCTTTCCCTTGCGGGCAGCTGTACCTGTAGGACCAGGAGTCCCAGGGAGACCCGCTTCTCCTTTGACACCAGGAACACCACCCAATTTGGGGAGATCTTTGTCTCCCTTTTAATATGTAAATAGTTAAATTGCATGTAATTTATATGTATGATATTGTTAAACTGTATGTAATAAAAATGGTATCTGTTGCCATTTAAATGTTAATTTCTATTCTGATTCACCTTCAATTAGGCATATATTGCCAGAGTTTTCATGAAAAGATTAAATGTGATTAATATGCATGATAATATCTAACAAATGCAATACCAATTTCCTAGCTTATTGTTGGATTTTATAACCAGAATCTATTAAGATTTATGTGAGCACTACTAATCATTTTCCATGTGGTTTTAGGGAATTGCCCCTTTCTAAACATTATTAGCACAGTGGAAATACAAGTTTATAAACATTTTATTAGGTTGGAAATACACAGTAGATTCAGAATATGACGATTTACAAATATGATTTTGTTAGTAGTGAAAAATGCCTAAAGCCTAAAGCTCATGGGATCTATGTAGCTTTGTTAATTCAAAAACCACTCTTTGTCTGTGTGAGGGCCACTAAATAAAGAAGTCTCTCATGAGAATGAAGAAGGCAAAGAGCTTCAAAAAAATCCTCTCATCCTTCCTAGGTAAACTCTCTAGTGCAGGACTTTGGGCAGATGGAAAATTTCTCGCGTTACACATTATCTGCCCAGTTAGTAAAAAGACTTTGATCTTGGAAACTGTCGATCCAGGTCTTTGCTTAAAGTAAGCAGCAAAAGCAATAGCAAGGCACTTATTAAAATTCCACCCTAGTTGGCTCTGATCCCAGTTCCCCAAACCAACATATAATGCCCACTGATTATTCAGATTATGTTTAATACACTGTTTTGTGTATGTTTTTGACACGCTCCACTATAAATAGTCTCTCTTATTGAGAAAATTACAAATCTTCCCTTTCAAACTCTAATCATGCTGGATGAGTATAGGTAATAACAGGCAAAAATCCTCACCGTGACATTTCTATTGATATGGGCTCTAAGTACTAAATCTGAGCTGCAACCAGCCCCTAGAGTTTTGTGCATTACTGTACAATATTGCAGTTGAGCTTAAAATCGTTGCTTGTCAATCATTTACAATGCATACTGATCTGTATAATTCTAGTATGTTAATCTATTCATTGAAGCTGTTGTTTGCAAAAACACTATCTCCTTAAGTTCTAGCTTTCTTTATTATTTCAAAAAGAGATGCTCACTTCATTATTTTTAAAATAATTTTGCTCTATCTAATGTTAAAAGACTTCACTCAAGAAGTATATTCATTTGACAATGTTTAGCTGTATAGTAGATATGGTAGGCTTTCTCAATCTATCTTTTAATTTGTATAGATTTTAATATTTCATTTCATTTTGAATATTTTTCCCATTGTTTGGGATATTTGTAAATTTGCCTTTTGCATAGTTTAGACACATAAGAATTTCAGCACAATATTAATTTTTGATTTTACATCTGGTGGCCGGACACAAAACATGACTGTTTAAAGACATCCAGACTTAGACTTGAGTCCCAACAACAGGTGTGTGAAAGCATAGAGACAGACATAATTTAGTAAGTCAGGCATATATAGAACTGACATTTTCTCAGAGACCAAATGTCAATATGAACCCTGAACTTTTCCTTACATATTAACAGGATTCTCGTTATCCTTTATTAGATTGTATTTTTAAGAAATATCTAAAGTGACTTGTGTTTTCCTAAATCCTGTTTTACTAATTTAAAATATATTCTAGCAGATATTAAGTCATAGAGAGAAAATTGTGATTATACATATTGGAGATCAGAGCAAAAGATCACTAATTAATGGAGGTGCATGCCTTTTATCCCAGCACTAGGGACACAGAGGCAATGAATCTCTGTGAGCTTGAGGCCATAATGGTCCACAAAGCAAGTTCCAGGACAGACAGGACTGTTACACAGAGAAATCCTGTCTCAAAAAACCAAAATAAAATAAATAAAAAGTACAGAAGCAAAATGTTTTGAAAACATTTATGTTTCAATTTGAAGAATTTTGATATGTTACTAACAATGTTGTATATGGTTAAAAGTTAGAAACCCGGCATGAGTTCTACTACATGGAGTGAATGTTAAATTTAATTAGATATTGATGAGTTTACTCATAGGATATTTGTGCCACTACTCAACTAGCTTGTCATGGAGGCAAGTTAACATTTTTGATCAAATAGTTTGAAGTCTGGTTGATTTTCACCTTTATCTGTGGTAGTATGCAGAGTGGCTTCCACTACTAAGAACACTAGTTTAGCAGAGGTGAGGGCTCTAGACAGACTGGAGCAGGATTTCTCCATGTTCAAGGAAATGTATAATCTTTGTCTTCAGCAAAAAGATATCATCAATTTGTTGAGAATAAACAATGAATTTGGAAATAGTCTGAGTTGTTAGTGGCTTCTGATGGGGGACCCTTGGCCCATTGGAAGTCAGCTAGTTACAATTCATTTCCAGAACATTATGTTTCACTGAGTGGTGAAAGATTCTAGCTTAGGTATTGTCTACCAGTTATTTGATGACACATTTAAATTTCTTTCATACATGTATAATTTTATAAAACCTCTACTATAGTAGGCTTCTATATGACCTCTCAAATACTCTTTATATTTAATTAGTAATTATAATCCAGTCTTCTTTCTCTTCCCCTCTTTCTATATATTGTATTTTCCATCTCTTGTGAAATTCTACCCAATTTCTGGTTCTTTGTTCTATCCTAGCCTCTGTTATGTTATCCTACTTATTCAGATAACAGCATAGCTATTGAAAGATTAAAGGTTAGCATCCACGTATGTGATATGATGCACCATTTTTTTTACCTTTTGGGGTCTGGATTACTTGAAATGGGATTTTTTTTCCTTAAGCCATCTAAATTGGAATTTGCTGATTTTTTTAAAGAGGTAAAGCATATTCCATTGTATAAATTATTTCCCTTTCCTCCACTTGTTGATGAACATAAACCTGTTTCCATTGTCTGGCTATTATAATTAGAACAGCAGTGAACATGATTAAGTGTCTCTGTAGTAGACATAATTCTCTTGTCATATATGACCAAGAGTGGTAAATATGTATCCTGAAGTATGTTTATTTTCAGAATCCTGAGAAACAACCACACTGGTTTATATACAAGGTTGTACAAGTTTGACCTTTTACTAGCATTCGAGTCTTCCACTTACTCTATAACCTCACCAACGTGAATTGACATATTTTTATTGGTGTCTACCATTCTTATTTGTGAAAGATAAAATCTGAAAGATGTTTTGAGTTGTATTTTCCTCATAACTAAGGATGTTGAGCATTTCTTTAAGTGATTTTCAATCATTTGTGTTTTGTATTGTGAAAACTGTTTAGTCAATTCAGATATGAAAAGAATAACTATATATAAAAACATATGTATATATATAAACATATATATGCATATATGTATGTAAGTTACCTTTAGAATCCATCTAACTATGAGATAAACAGCTCAATTAAAACTTTAACATAAACAACAACAGGTAAATAAATTTGAACTAACACTTTAAAAAATATTTGGGTAAGAAAGAGAATAAGGACACATTGTATAAGACAGACAAAAGATGTTAAGAATCAGAGAACAGAGATTGTGAGTTTATGTCTTCTTGTAATATCAAAAACTCCACTCATAAAGTCCCACCATAACCACACAGTCATGATCTGAATGAGGATGATACCAACAAACATACAAACTGTACAGGAAAATCCCACTATGTCTCAGCCTTACACAAAGAACTATAGGGAACTGAATAAGTCTGAAAGCAGGAGACATGATGCTCCCCAGGAAAGGCTACAACCATTTGTTGTCCAGTGCAAAGAGTCAGTTCTAAAAACATGCATACAAATGATGTGGGATTCCACTCTGTATGCTGTGAATACATTGGTTAATAAAGAAACTGCCTTAGGCCTGCACAGGGTAGAATATAGGTAGGTAGGGAAAAATAAGCAGAATTCTCGGAGAAAGAAGGCATAATAGGGGGAACGCATGTAGCCACCAGAGAGGAAATATGTGAGCTGCCAGCTGGAAATTTGCCAGTAGGTCATGAGCCATGTAGAAAATTATAAACTAATAGAAATGAGTTAGTTTAATATGTAAGAGAATGCTAGGAATATGCTATAGTGATTGGCCAAGCAGCTATTTAATTAATACAGTTTCTGTGTGGTTATTTTGAGTCTGAGCAGCTGGGAATAAACAAGCAGTCTCCTACTACATATAAATAACATTATATGGTTTAATAGACTATACTATCAATATTTACATACATTTAATATATATGTAACATGTATATTTATATATAAATATATTCATATACATGAATTCATACATGAATTAAATACTAATTAATTTTTAAAAGGGCAACATTTGGAGCAATTGGGAGGAGTATATGAAGCAATTTGGGGAGAGGAAAAAGAAGGGGGAAACAGTGCCATTGTATTATAATAACAAAAATAACAAAAAAAGTCTTTTTAAAAAAGAGACAAGAAAGAAGAAAATTGGATGACTTGGAGGGAGGAAAGGAAGTGGGCAAAAGATGCTATTATTTATTTTAGTATAGGTTCAAAAAATAAAAGAAAAAATAAACAACAAAGAAAAAATGAATCATGAACTTTACAGAAAAATAGATGAGGTAGAAAATGACCATTTTGAGAGAGCTAAAATGACTGTATAGGGAGAGAATAGAGGTAAATACAGATGGAGGGAAGGTGAAAAAACACAAATAAGATGTCTCAAAAAAAGCCACATTAAATAATACTATTGACAGCTTCTCACAAAAAGAAAGACACAATAAAAGAAAGAATAAAGAAATAAGGAAGGAAAATATACCTACAATATACCTAATTTTCTATATAAATATACAGATAGAGCTTTAATGATCTTTTAATCATCTGGGCTGACAGTACTTCCTCAAAGAACCAAAGACCACTTAACAAAATCCCAAATACCAGATATAAGCAGCCTTCTTTTGAAGTGTTATTCATGGCTTTTTAAGAGATCCTTAAAATGTATAGCCAATTACTATTTCCCTTGGTTACCACTCAAAGACATAATTTAAGTCCATATTGCTGAAGGTATCATTCATTTCATAAAAATGACCAAAAACCCCTGAACTGTAACTAACATGAACAAGATTTTATGGGGCAAGATAACATATCATGCAAGCTCCCAAAGGAGGAAGGCAATCAATGATTCTATTCAGCTATGGCACCTATGAACTACAACAATGACCAACATGGCACTGTCACCCTAAGGGTATAGTAGTAGCAAGCATACCTTGTGAGCAAACAGAAATTCTATAGTTGTACTTAAGATCATGTCAACAGGAAGGAAAGCATGCCTGACACTGGATAGAGAGCTAACTACTCAGTTCTAGTGAAGTCACAGTTTTATAGGATAATCTATAACATCTAATTATTAAATCTGAATAATTAATAATGAAAATCGATAAATATGTATCATTATAACTACAGATAAGTGTAGTCTTCACCGCTTATCAAGGAAATGTATTTTTGCAACATACAAAGAACACTACTGAAAACCATACTTACTTAACATACAGAGTTTTGGAGCCCAATCACAGTGGATACCTATATCAAACAATCCTACACCTAAGTCTAGGAACATTTTGGAACAGAAGAAGGAAATATTGTAAAAGCCAGAAGATTAGGGGCTTGCTAAGTATTTGTGTCTCCTAGTATTATCAGAAGCTACACTCAAGAGTCTCACCACCTTGACCTTGTGATCTGAATAGGGAAAGCAATAATTGATATACCACTATAGATAGGAAAAAGCCCAACAGGTATCAAACAACAGTAAGTAAGAAATGGAAGCACCATAGATGTCCATCAACTGAAGAACAGATAATCGAATAGTGATAAAAGTATACTATGGAATATTATTCAGCTATTAAGAAAAGTGAAAGTATACAATTCACAGATTTTGGCTAGAGGTGAAAGCAGTCATCCTGAGGGAGGTAATGCAGACTAAGAGAGACAAATGCCACAGGTTTTCTCCCAACTAAAGATGTCAACTTTGAATATTCAAATATGTGTGTTTCAAGGGGGTAGCAGAAGTCACTGGTAATGAAAACATTTTAATTTCAAATATTAACATGATTAACTTCAATAAAGAGAATGTGGTAGAAATTTAAAATTGCCAAATATACATTAATATTCAAACATTTGTGCATGAAACATATTTCTATATAAGCCAATAAGACAGTTATCATGGAATTAATATTTTACAAATTCTAAAATTATTAATAAGTAAATCATCATAGGTTTTAAATTTTCAACTTTACCAGTTATTAAAGAATGTAGTCATGGTAACAAGCATTCATGCATTTTTCAATTCATTCAATGAGCATCCAATAATATTTATTTTATAATGGGTATCATGCCGAAGCCAATGGTGCATAAAATTGCTGTCCTTCTTTTTATGTTGTAATTTTATTTGAATGGAGAAAATCAGAGAGTCCCCTATCAGAGGGCTTTGTCACGTGCACTTTTTCTTTGGGGGATTTGATTCCTTTGTCTCCTTGTATAAGAAATCTTTCTGAGTTTGGCTAAACTCATTTCAAAAATGATAATTCCGAAGGCCCACTATAAGTATCATAACTAATTTTTTCTGGTTTGTTTTGTTTTTCCTTTTTTCTTCAACAGTGCAGATGTAGCATAACCATTTTTTCTTGTTTGTTTTGTTTTTCCTTTTTTCTTCAATAGTGCAGATGGTTTCTTACTTACCTGACTTTCATCAACATTAATATTAGAAGTTAGCATATTTTCATGGTTTATTTTGGGGTTAAGCCCATTAAATCTCTTAGGGTTCAGAAAGATACACTATAGTAGGCAAAAAATGACTAATAGGGTCTGAGAGTAAAAGTGAAATAAATTATCTCACATAAATCCTTTGACATGTCCCGTTTATTCTTTCCGAGTTCTGTCTAATGCCCACACTATTCCTCATTCTTTGCTGTTCCTGCTGTTCTTGCTTTGCTTGCTGTTGTTGTTCCCTGTTCTTTGCTGTTCCTGCTGTTCTTGCTCTGCTTGCTGTTCCCCATCCCCTCCCATGAGATTTCCAGTCTATATAACCTACACAAATATATAAGCATGCATTTCAGAATCAAAGAAAAACAGGTAGAACCTGACAAAGCAGCATTCCAAGAAAAGGTGACATCACCCCAGAAGGGCCTGCAACCAAGGGGAAAGATCTGACATTCAAAACCATTAGATAAGATCATTAATTGTCCCTAAACTTTGGACTCACTTACTCCTCTCACCCTAACCACTGTTGTGATAATCACCTTTGGGGATGCCAAGACTTGTTTTTCAGTAAGGACAGGCCTACTGTTTTCCTATCTTTTTGAAATGTCTCTGAGGTCTATCAGCAAAAGTAATTGTGCGGGATTGACTTTATGTAGATTTGACAATTAGAACCAAGAGTCAATGTTATCACTCTAAAACCTCAGGGAAGGTCATTCTGTTGCCCATACGGGAAGAAGTTACACTGCCAAGGTATTTTGGTAATGAATACTGTTTGGAAGGAAAGAAGAGTTATTGCACCACAAGGTATTTAGAGCATTGACAGCAAGAATTCAAAGTAAAGGTGTTCCCAAAGCTCTACAATAGGGTGGATCTGTCTATTGCTCTGTCAGCTATACATTCACCATAAAATAATTGTGTCTCCAACACATATTATAAGAAATTGAGATGTACAGATGGTCTAATTTATGTGAATTAGAATGTGAATGAGATCAAGAAACATATCAACAAAAAACAACAAATAAATTAATCAATAAAACACAAATGAAAGTAGAACTTGAATAAAAAATTGGTACAGTGACCTAGATCTATTATAGGAAGCTTTACACTTATACAAAAGTCAGATTAATGTTTCAATATTATACTTTTAATATCCCCAGCCTAATTTTGTACTTATCCTTTGTATATGCCCATACTAAAAGAAATGGGACTGTTTATAAGTTAGATATTCTAATGAAGCTAAACATGCATGCAAATTTTCATATATATACTCACAGCTATGTACCCACATAGAGTTACAGCTTGAAAGATATAAAACTAGAATGAAGAATAATGATTTTGAGAATTGAAAAGTAATGCAAATCCCCATGTAGTATATCTTGTCTGATTTTCTCTTTTAAGCAATCAAACCATAAGAACTATGAAGTAATGATCATTTACAACCTCATTTAATGTATTCAGTAGAACTGTAATGAGTCATAATTCTGATTTAACTTCATTCTAGTACATAGAATTAAAAAGTTCCCATGAACATCTAGCAAAAAAGAACTGCCTAGCTGACTTTACCTCAATGTAATAAATGACATAATCATCAAATCCTAGGAAAAGTAAAATGTAGCAATACACAGTTTTATGAAGAGGTTTTCTTAAATTATATGTCTAGCAACAAAATTTGAATTTCAAATGACATAGTAACTTGCAAATTTATATATACTTCATAGCAGCCACATTTTAATTGATATATATATGGGAAGTTTCTGATTAGGTAGTTAAAAGATCTAACAGTCTGTCATTCTACAAACATGGTGCTAGGGTATGTATAGCAGTATTAGTGAAGTGGTTTTGGAATCTGCATTATTCACAAAAAGCACCATATTTCAGATAATGACCACTAATAGATTTAATTTCATTATGAAGAAAAGATGTATCTCAAAAATTGCAATCCACATTTAAAAAATTATCTAGCCTTGGAAATGAGATAATAGATAATTTTATACCTATTTGGATTTAACCAAATAACTTCACTACATTTTAAAATAAATTGCTTCCCAGGTAATGCTTTATTTCCAATCTACACTTTGAAATATTTGTTCTAATAATGAGAACTAAGAAGAAAAAGAGCTGAGAACCAAAACTGTAGAAAATTATGTTTTTATTTTATGTTTAAAGAAAATTGAAAAGCCATAGCACTTAGTGACAGCATTCTTATTCTTTTTTATGATATATTATTTCATTGTGAAGTTTTGATCTTATAAATAAAAAAAGTTGTAGTGCATTAGGGACAAAGAAAAACATCAAAAATAAGGAGCAAATAAAATAATATAACTTTGGACCTTCTGAATTAAATTAGTAAAATCAAGTCCTCAAGAATGTGTTCATGTAAGATTGTTTTGCATAGTTCTAGCATGTTACCTCATACTTGTCTTCATTCCTTTAGGACAGGAAGTAACATGATAGTGGTGCTA
Source organism: Ellobius talpinus (assembly GCA_001685095.1). Classification (NCBI taxonomy): domain Eukaryota; kingdom Metazoa; phylum Chordata; class Mammalia; order Rodentia; family Cricetidae; genus Ellobius; species Ellobius talpinus. Next base: position 9,842 of record LOJH01053749.1, read on the forward strand.
TAACTCATTGCATTAGCTTCATGATCCCAGGATTTTATAGTATTCTGGCACAAATGGACATTCCAAGTGTTGGAAATATATTTGGATTCTCTCAGCTATGTACCCAATCAGGTTACATGACTTTGAATAAAATAAACTGCCAGTGAGTGTGAAATATCAGTTTGTGTAATTACTTATATATTTGATTGATAGTTATAGATCTCTGTAAAATATTGATTGTATATCACTTACATATTACTGTTTTACTTTGGGAAAGCAGTGGTTTTAAAAATGTATGTATAACACTGTCATTTATCAAACTTTCTGGTGGGGATGTAGGATTCTTTTCTGTATGCTGTGAATATGTTTTGTTATCATTGTTTAATAAAGAATCTGCTTTGGGACTATGGCAGTACAGAATAGACCAAGGCAGAAATTTCAAGCAGAGATAGAGGAGAAAAAAGGCAGAGACAGAGAGAAGACATGTAGCTTCTGAAAGAGACAGATGCCCTGAAACCTTACTGGTAAACCATAAGCCTCGTGATAAATATAAATAATAGGAATGGGTTAATTTAAGATATAAGAGTCAGTTAATAAGAATCCTAAGCTATTAGCCAAACAGTGTTGTAATTGATATAGTTTATGTGCAATTATTTCAGGTCTGGGTGACTGGGAATGAACAAACAGTCTCCACCTACATGGTGGAGCAGGTAATAAACAAATCCCACTGATAAGTAGTGTGATAATAATACATAAATAAAGATGAATGTCCAAAAATTATAGAATTCAGGTTTCTTGATGTGGCCATTTAAATAGGAACGTTGCCTACAGGTTTATATAATTTAATGCTTCATTATCAGTGAATAGTGGTATTTGAATGAATTAGAAAGATTACACTTCCTGGAGTAAGTGTAATATTAGGGTTTAGTTTTGAAATTGTCATTACCTATCTTTCTCCTTCCTTTCTCTCTCTCTTTCTCCACTCTCTTCTGCCTATGCAGATTAGGATGATGTTCTCAACTTCTTCAACATCTGTTGCTACAGAGCCATGCATGCTGTCATGTTCTCCACCAAGATAAAAATGTACTAGACCACTGAAATGGTAAGAAATACCAATTAAACACTGTCTTTTATAAACATTACATTTGGTCATACTGTCTCTTCACAGCAAAAAAACAGTGACTAAGTTGGAAGATGGTACTAGGGAGAAGGGTATTGCTGTCATAGGCCTGATCATGATGCTTCTTGGAGGACTATATAAGACTTTGGGTCTTTGGACTAGAAAAGGAGTTGAAGATTTTAACTAGGTCCTTAATGGGTCATCCTACTAGGAATATGGGAGATGGAAATGCTGAGGGAACTTTGTACAGTGGGGTACAACTCAGGGAATTTTAGAGAGAAAGAATATGAGTAAGCGGCCTAGATATTATTCTTGTTATATTTTCACAAACAATGTAGCTATTTTGTGACCCCTCCTAAAAATCTAAGGGTAAATTGAAGAGTTTTATAATAAATGTATTGACAGATTTGAAGAAACCTGAGTATTCCAACTATTGACTCTGCAATAAAGCTATTAGTAATCACTCTTATGGAAATCTTTACTTTAAAAATGAAAAAAGCAGGTCAAACATAGAAAAAAATGCATAGTGTATGAGAAGAAAAGCAACAGGAAAGGCAATGTTAGAGCCAACCAAGTCTTGTACTCAAAGAGATAAAAAATAGAGAAAAACATTTTACTAATTTAAATGAAGTGAGTAGTAAACTTAGGGAAAGACACCAACTAGCTTTTTTTCCAACTTATAGAAATGAATCAAAGAAATTAAGCCTTAAAGAAAATGATCAACAGCAAAATGCTTATGCAAATGTAACTGAAGGATGGGACCAAGTTCCAGTTCTATCAAGCAGCAGAATTTAGCAGCTTTGGCCACTAGTGTCATATTAAAACTCAAGGATACAAGATAGGAGTTATGGAATCTTCCTTTTCTGACAGGAGGAGCCCCTGAGGCCAGGCTTGAATCAGACATGCAAACCTAGAGAGCCCATTTTTTGAAGCTCTCAAGGTGAATCCTGTATTATGTTGGAGACATCAAGATGTTAGAGATGTCAGAGTCATGAGATACTTGTCAAGGAATGCTGCAGATCAAGTGGGGGTCAGACCAAGAGATAGAAGAGTGTTGCAATCAACAAAGCTGGAAGGAGTTGTAGATCTGAAGAGACACATGATATTAGACATGGATATGCAACACATGGCGTTTTTCCTGCTGGTTTTTTGGTCTTGTTTTTGTTCAGTATTTCCTAACTATGCTCTCCTTTTCCCTTT
>LOJH01053751.1:0-12140 GCA_001685095.1 Ellobius talpinus
ATAGATAGACAGACAGACAGACAGATAGATAGATAGATAGATAGATGATAGATAAATAGACGATAGATAGATAGATAGATGATAGATAGATAGATGATACAGATATGGATATGGTTATAGATATATTGGTGCTGGGGATCTGAACTTAAGTCTCATGTTGATACAGCAAGTACTTACCAATGACATCATTGCCCCATCACTTCAAAACTATCTTCAGAGGCAAATATATCTATACATGGACTTAATATGTCTCAACAAATACTGGATCCAGATATATATTAGAGAAACCAATATGCTTTTTTACCCTTCTCTCCCAGTATAGAAAATACACAGTGGACAGTTGTGTACTGAGTCATTTTCAAATGAAGTAATGGGATGAAGGAAGTATATATATATATATATACACTTATATTTATGACAATAGTAATAATCACAATATATCATATTCAAATTGTCTTCAAAAATGTTCTGGCAGCTTAATAAGTACCACATGAGTATTTTGAAAATTCAAATACAGACAAAGATAAATTAAAATTCATTCAAAGTCAATATAAAACTAAATTTAAATATAATTTCCATATAATTATTTTCTGTGTATAATGGCAATATTTTACTTAATAAAGCTTTTATAAGTATATCAGTTTTATAGCCTCTTTTCTTTATACATTAAAGTTATATTATAGGAGATACTTTCTTCCCTGGCTCTAAACTTTTGTTTAAATGTATGCTTCTTAATGTCTGTGGAATATGTTAATCGCTAATGTACATGAATATATTTAATTTTTTCTGACAGTTCCTTCTTTTATTGAACTTATAAAGATTCTATGAATTAATTAGTTGTGTGAGACTATAATAACTTTTAGGAGGAGACATTATATTAAAATCTTGAATAGATATGAAAGTATGTAAGTAAATATATAAGTAGAGAGAGACAAAGACATGGAGAGAGAATATACAGAAAAACATAATATAAATTTCAGAAGAGTCTCATTTTTCTCCTTTTGAGTATTTTTTGCATTAATTATGGTAAAAGGAAACATTTAGTTCCAGTCAATTTTTATACATCAATTATTTAAGGATGAAGTTACAGGAAATTAAATAAGCTACTAAGAAATTACAATTAATACCTGGACTCATTTTGGCCCTTTCATCTCTCCTAACATTCAACACATGCCATCTTTCCTACATTACTTTCCAGGTGTGTTTCCTAACCCTTCATGTCTCTCCATTCGCTGAGCCATGTTGTAGGGCAGCACAGCATTTGGTCTCCAAGGCCCTAGGAGCAGTTATTTGTTGGAGCTTCTTGTATCCCATCTTCCTTTTTAAGGTAATGATATCTCAAAGACTTTTCCATGGATCATGGATCCTGTGTGGTAGAAGAGGTATCATGATATGTGGAACTATGGAACCATATTTATCTTTTGCCTCTTTGGAAATATCAAACACACCAATTTACTGAATGTTCTGGGGAGTTCTATAGCTAAACAATCCAAACAAAATCAATAACAAAAATTTTAGTTTAGGTCAACCTGAAATTTACTAAGCTTAATTCTTTCATTCTTGCAAAATATTTTCTGTATGTCTATTCTGTGTGGCAGTCATGTCTATGTGTGTATGAGTGACTACTTTTGATATTTAGTTGAACTTGAGACTTGGGATATCTCCAAGAGAAGTACTTTATATTGTATATTTTATATTATTTCTGAAGTAACTTCTAAATACAAGATAAAAATACACAAAGTATTAAATAGTTCTCCATGTAATGTAAATTATTACTATCTACAGTCAGTGGCATTCAAAATCCTTTCCATCGTGCCTTGGTGGCAATTTTCTAAATTCGTACTCTGTTGCACTTCTATATCACTGAAAATCCAAGCGTCCTAAAAAGTTCTCTTGTCTAAATGCGTCATCATTTCTCAGTATTTATATACCTTGATTTCTGCTTTTTTGCCCCTATGTACCTTCTTCAAGGATGATAGTTGATGTTCCACCCACAGAAAATATCAAAACTGTGCAGTAGCAGTCCATCAGTGATCCCTCCTTTCTCTTCAGCTGTGAATGCAAACTCTAAAAGTGGAACCATCTCTCCAACTCCATCACCCCTTTTTTAACATTCAGACATACTTTCATGTCTGAAATAAAAAAACTCAATTTCCCAAAGGGGGGATATACATTCTTCTATAATAGCTCTGCAATAATTACATTATGTATTGCTACCAAAAACAAAACAAAATTTAAAAAAGCAGACAAAAGCAGCTTAAGTATGAAAAGGTTTATTTTGATTCAGATTCTGAAAGTACAGACCATTACTGGGAGGAAACCATGATAGAAAGAACTTGAGACCAGGGCTCATACTGCATTCACAGTAATGAAGCAGAGATATAAATGCTAATACATAGCTCACATGATGTTTTTTATTTAGCTGAGGACAACTGCTCATAGAATATTACCACCCATATGATGGTGGATCTTCTACCATTGAATTGAATCTGAAAGCTCCTCACCAACATGCTCAGTGAATTATGTCCATTGCATTTATAAGCCTCAAGTTAGCAATGAAAAATTAACCACCATAGGCCCCAAGTAAAGTTTATCAACTATCATCTTTATTTTATAGGTGAGGAAACTAAAGTCCGGAGAGAAATTTTTCAAAGTGAGGAAGCTAGCTCATCTGTTTATATTATTTTGATTTCACTGAACATTCTGTGAGCTTTACTATCGTTCTGATTACATTTCAAAGAGACAAGAGTAGAAGCAATGAGTGTCTAGAAACTTTCAGGAATTGCAAAATGGGGAAGAGTTAGCTCAGACACAAGAGGCTTTAACAAACCCTGGGAGTGTTTATGGCATCATTTGCACCTGGCATATTCAGTGCAGATTTTTAGGGATTTAATTTAGCTTGTAAAGGAAGCTCAGGAAATGGGGTGGAAAAATATATGATAGAAAGCATGCTAATCAGAATCTATTAAACTCATAAAAATATGTTGGCTTGAAATTCAGTTTGTGGTTAATATTGGTTGAGTCCACTGTTCTATGACTATTAACTCTGTAGTTCCTCAAATGAGTTCCTTGTTGCTAAATTTAAAACAAAATTTACAATTTCTAGCTTCTGAAAAACAGACACTCTTAAAATATTGATTTTAGTTACATTATTGATTCCATTTATTTTATTGATGTGTAACATTATATAGAGCAACATTATATCTGCCTTCTTATTTCCTAGAATCTCAACATTGTGTCTATGGCATAGACAGGCAAAATCAAGTTCACACATGATAAGTAATTCTTTGAAGTAGATGGAAAAGAAAAGGACACTTTTGGTATTTCCCTCTTGTGCTCTACTTCCTATGAATCCAGAGGATTTGCAACAAGGAGTGACTAAATGAGAGCATGAATTGGAAGGTATTATTGAGACACAGAACTACCTTGGTATTGACAGATCAGAGACTTCCATGAGACGGAAGGAGTGAAAAGGCAGTCATGAAGCTCTGTGAACACAGCTATATGGTTACAAAGCTAGCCTGTTTTCCTGGCTTCGAGGAAGACAGGATTGCTCTCAATCCTGTTTCTTACTGCTATCTTCAATGAAGAATGGGGGCAGTCCCTGTATTGTGTGAAGAATTATCTCATCTCCTCTAGCTCCTGGCGCTGAGACAGGTTTGACTAGAACACTTTTGGCACGATTTATATAAGGCTTGAGTGTATTATTTTCTGTGGATAGACGGTTTAAAATATTAAACGATGATGGAGAGTCTCCATTTTAATCTCCCTGGAAAACATATTCATTACGGTGAGAGATAATTTTATAAACATTCACTGGAAGTTATCTCTGCATCAGACATCATGTGATGCTCTGAAGCATGTGTAAAGGGTGAAGCCTTTTGCACCCAGGAAACACAGTCTGGCAGACCTAATGTCAGGGTAGAATTTAAACATCTGAAGGAATAAACGTGAGGGGGGCATATTTTACTAGAAGCACACACTCATACTTGTGGGCAAAAGGAGGGCTGAAGTCCATTCAGTCTCTGCTGATCCTTCTCGAACTCCAAAGGCTTGAAAATAAAGAGTCAAGCATCACTAGTGCTGAAAAAAATGTTCATAGCAATCTTAAAGTATTCAGTTGAGTGAAAATAAAATCCATTTGTAACTATACTCTGACATCACTGTGGGCCCCCTCTAAGTTCCAATAACACCATAGAGGAGAAACCTTGACCATTGTCTGGGTCTAGTTTAGTGTCTGATAGTGCAACCATGGATTAGCAAAGCAAATGAGAAATTAATATAAAATGTGTTTTGTAGTCAAGCATGTCTAGAAATCATGAGATTCATAATTAGGGAATCTGCCTAAGTGGCCATCAGCAGATGAATACACAGAGACAACGTGGTATAGATAAACAGTGGAGCATTACTCAGAAAAGCAGGGGGGAAAAGGTCTGCGTTGAAAGAAAATAGATATAACAGGAAATGATTAAATTAATTTAAATAAGTCAGACACGAAGATACAAACATCATGTTTTTTTCTTATCTGTGGATCCTAAGTTTTACATAGATATATAACATATACAGATATTTTATTATTTTATATGTATTTATTTGTGTATATATATATGTATATGTGAATAATATGAAAATAAAAATGAGGCTGAGAGAAATAAAGAGGACTAGAATCAAGTAGGAAGTGGATAAAGGGAGAATGTATGAATGAAATGGATCAAAAAATATGATATACTTTTAAAAATCCATCCCTGTCTATGCTAAATATATGCCAATATCTTTTCAAAGTAAAGGATTGATAAAGTATAACATTTAAAATAAATAATTCAGAAGTAAATATCACTTAATAAAGACATACTTTTACTAAAATAAATGATAAAAGCAGAAAGAGCACCCAAGGTGTGGTGATTTGAATATAATTGGTCCCCATAGACTCAGGTGTTTGAATGCTTGGCCCATAGGGAGTGGCACATTAGGAGATGTGGCCTTGGAGTAGGTATGGACTTTTTGAAGAAAATGTGTCACTGTGGGAATAGGCTTTATGCTCAAGCCACAGGCTCAGTGGTATATAGCCTCCTTCCTTTGTATGAAGGTGAAGATACAGAACTCTTCCAGAGGTCTGACAAAGGGTTTATCTCCAGAATACATAAATAATTCAAAAAACTGGACATCAAGAAACCAAATAAGTCATTTAAAATATACAGTCCAGACCTAAACAGAAAATACTCAACTGAAGAATCTCAAGTGGCAGAGAAATACTTAAATAATGTTAATAGCCTTACTCATCAAGGAAATGCAAGTAAAATCCACTCTGAAATTTTATCATAACACCTGTAAGAATGGCCAAGTTCAAAACCGCAAATGACAGGTTATGCTGAAGAGAAGGAGGACTAAGAGGAGCACCCTCCATTGCTGGTAGGAGTAAAAGCTTGTATTGCACTTTGGAAATCAATATGGTGGTTTCTCAGAAAACTGGAACTCAGTATACCTCAAGACACAGCTGTACCACACATGGATACATACACAAAGGATGCTCAGTTGTACTACAAGGCACTTACCAACTGTGTTCATAGCAGTCTTATTTGTAATAGATAGAACCAAGAAACAACTTATTTGTCCCTCAATCAAAGAATGGATAAAGAAAATACACTACGCTTACACAATGGACTATTACTCAACTGTCAAAAACAATCATATCAGGAAACTTGAAGGCAAATGGATGGAACTAAGAGTTCCTGAGTGAGGTAACCCAGACCCAGAAATAAAAACAGGATGTATACTCACTCATAAGGGAATACAAACAGTAAAGGATAGCAATGCTATAACCTACAGATATCAGAGAGCCTTTATGAAAATAGATACAGAGACCCACAGCCAAACATCAGGCCAAGTTCAGGGAATTCTGCTAAAAAGAGGAAAGAAGGATTGTAGAAGCTAGAGGGGTCAAGGACATCACATGAAACCTCAGAGAAACAACTAGTCTTGCTCTTAGGAACTCACAGAGTCTGAACCAACAACCAGAAAGCCTGAATGGGACTGACCTAAGCCCTGTACATGTATGTAACAGTTGTGTAGCTGAATCTTGAGTTGTGGAATACTTTTTTATACTGTGTGAAGATGGGTCACTGAGATACGTCTTTGTTTAATAAAGAGCTGAATGGCCATTAGCTAGGCAGGAAGAAGTTAGGCAGAACTTCTAGGGACAGAGAGCTTTGGGAAGAAGAAATGTGAAATTGCCAGACAGAGAGGAAGCAGGATGGGGAGTATAGAGTAAATTGAACCTAGCCACATAAAAGAACATAGATTAATAAATATTGGTTAGTTTAAGTTATAAAAACTAGTTAGGCCTGGGTGATGGTGGCTCATTCCTTTAATCCCAGAACTCATAAGGCAGAGGCAGAAGCAGAAGATCTCTGTGAGTCTGAGCCCAGTCTGGACTACAAAGTGAGTTCCAGGACAGGCTTCAAAGCTACACAGAGAAAACCTGTCTCCAAAATCCAAAAGAGGAAGAAAAAAAAATCTAGTTAGGAACAAGACTAAGCTAGGGCCAAGGTTTCATAATTAATAATAAGACTCGGTGTCATTGTGTGTAAGCTGGCAACCCAAAGAAAAATCTGTTTACATATGATGCCCAAAACCCAAAGACCAACCACATATATCCACATAAGGCCTGAGAAATCTAAAATATGTTCAAAACGTGGAGTCAAATGTGACTTTCTGCTGCAATTTTAAGATGGCCATGGTCTCCATGCTAAGCTAGGTGTACAGAGATTGCCTGCAGGTTGGAGCCAGCCACCAGCACCATTTACCATCAATATGTGCTAATCTCACCATGTCAGCTGACAAACAAATTTAAGATTTGTTTCATGTGATCAGAGAATACATATGCTCAGTAAAGACAGAAACAGATGAAAAAAAAACTCTAAGCAGGCTACAGTGTGTTCTATAAACACATGGGTAGGCTTAAAAGAGAAAAGAAAATGAGTATAGATAGTCATAGAAAAATAGTTTATAAGTAATATGATAAAGTCTTTAAAGAGAAAATAAATAATATAAAAAGGATAACCCATGTAAAGTTGGAAAATACACAGAGAATCTGGATCCAATATGGTGTTTCGTTGATTTTAAATCTTTGATTGCTAATGAGCAAACAATAGCTGCTGAGAGACATTGGATTATTTATAAATTAAACCAACCTCTATATTTTTAAAAATGTCTTAACTTCAAAATGGAAGTCAAACTATGTATTGTGGAAGAGGTTATGTTTTGTTTTTGCAGAAAGTAAAAAGCTGATAGACATCAGATTTGACTAGGGAAGACCCCTGCAAATTCTGGCTACAGACATAAAGAAATAAACCTAAAATGACTGCAAGATAGGTAATGAATATATTACCTGCTCAACCATAAAACAAAAATCATCTTTAACTGACCTATGCACACTACTCATTCAATACTTGTTTTAATCAGATATATATGGTATTTTTTAAAGTCTGTATGTTTTCACAGCAAAAAAAAAGACACCAATGAAAATGGGTGTCCCAAGTGATCCAGTCTCTCAGATTGTTTCTATTACAATTTCTTCAGAGTTCTACACTAAGAACAGTTTTAAGGCTGTAGAATGAGACGATTCAGCCTCACAGTCCACTCTAGCCAGACTTCAGATAAGCGCTACATTTTCCCATTACACTGAACTAAGACGATAACTAGCTTTACATGACTTTACTATTATCTTAAATTTCTCAAAGTCCCCTAGAGATGTCACTGCCCCTAGACAACAGCTCATTTAAAAATGTATTGCAAGGTTTTGATTCTTGAAAGCTATTTACGATAATAAAGAAATACAAGTTAATAATTAGTCATGCATAACAAACTTATAGTCATCTTAGGTACGTTGTCAAGGCCATAGGAAGATATATTTTAGATAGATAGGTGATCTTCAAATACATCAAAGACCTACCAAATAAGACATTTACATGTTTAATAACATAGGGCTTTTAATGACAGTGAGACACATCTGCTCCCATTAGCACCAATCTACTTAATAAAAGGATGATGGGCATAGAAGAATTTCCATATAGATTTTGCTTTCTTTGTGACAAAAGGTAGTCATTTGGGCAAGAAATTGCCTTTGTCTCAACTGCAGACAGCATGCTGCCCAAACTGGACAAGTAGGACATAAAAGAAAGTGACTACAAAGCTTTGCTAAGATAAGGTAGTACAGTCCTTCAAAATTATTGCTTCACAGAGAAGTCTGTCAAATATTCTAGGTAAGTAGGCTGAAGATGAGTGTCCCAACATTGCATAGAAATCTTTGGTGACTGTTCAGGCAGCCAGCTGTTTCTGTCATTTCTTAGTGTTTTAGAAGTTTCTTTCTCTGCACTTCTGTTTACTAAAGTAATATTTTATCTTTCTTGGGTCTCTTATGGAGATTAAAGGCAAAATAGGTATAGTCTTATGGTTTACCTTGTTACTAAATTTTAAAAAAATTACATAAAAGATGTAAAGTTTATAAGGTTGAGAAGCATAGAAGCTTGCTTAAGTCATTTAACTAAAATTATTTTTTAAGATCTACAAATTTATTTTTCAGATTTTAATGCAAGTTATGACAAAAGTGGCTTAGGTATAAAACTTTAGATTAAGATAGGCTAGATAATAGAGTATTTTCTTTAAATTTTCCAAATGCAAATGTGCTAGACATTCTAAGTGTAAGTCTTACCTGACAATTATTCTTAAAGTTTATGATTTTATTCTGTTAAACTTAAAACCTTTCCTTTTTTAGTTAGAGAAGAGTGGGCAATGCTGTGGAATATTTGTTTTCACTGTGTGAAGATGTATCATTGTGAATGGCTTAATAAAGAGCTGGATAACCATTAGTTAGGCAAAAAGAGGTTAATTGGGACTTCTAGGGACAGAGTGCTCTGGGAAGAAGAAAGGCAGACTCATCAATTTGTTATAGGAAGCAGGATGTGGAGGGAAGAATAAAAGTAACTGAGCCACATAAAAAATGTAGACTTTAAAATATGGGTTAATTTAAGTTATAAAGACTAGTTAGGAACAAGCCTAAGCTAAGAAGGATCTTTTATAATTAATAGTAAGCCTCCATGTTGCTTTTTTTAAAGGTGGAAACCCAAAGAAAAATCACTTACAGTCTATTTGTGGAACTCTTAACAATGAGAGCAGGAGCTCTCCTTAATGCTTTTTTCTGGCTCTGGTGGATTTATTGGCTGGCCCAACCTAAATATAAGGGGAGATGCTTACTTAGTTTTACTGCAACTTGATATGCCATGCTTTGCTTAATACCTATGGAAGGCCTGTCCCTTTCTGAACAGAAACAGAAGAGAAGTAGATTGGGGGTAGGGGTCAGAATGTAGGTGGTAGAGTGATTGGGAAGAAAAGAGAACTGCAGTTGGGATGTAAAATTAAGTAACTAATTAATTAAAAGGTATTAAATTTTAAAAAATATGGAGACCTCAGTCCCATATCTGCCTGCATACCTGTTGTGGGAGGCTGCTTGTTTGTTCCCAGCTGCTCATCCCCAAAATAATCACACAGAAATTATATTATTTAAATCACTGTTTGGCCCATTAGCTCTAACTTCTTAATGGCTAACTCTTATATCTTAATTTAACCAATCTACATTAATCTGTGCAGCACCAAGAAGTTGTGGCCTACCAGGTAAAGTTTCTAGCGTCAGTCCCAGCTGTAACTCCTTGGCTTCTCCCTGACTCCGCCCTTCTTTCTCTCAGCACTCAGTTTAGTTTTCCCTGCCTACTTCTATTCCCTGCTCAGGCCCAAGACAGTTTCTTTATTAAGCAATGGTATTCAAAGCACACAGAGGGATTCCCACATCACGTACCACTTTGATTCTTACCATGGTGATAATAGACTAAACCTCTGAAACTGTGAGCCATTCCCAATTAATGTTTTCCTTTAAAAAAAGGTGGGTCATGGTGGTTCTTCATAGCAACTGAAACCCTAATCAAGACAGGAATTCTTGTGAATTGTGGTTCACTGAATAACAAAGGCCCCACATCTCTATTTTGTGGTAGACTTTACTAAGGCAATTTCCATCATTGTTCTTGGAGTTTCTTGTGCTTAGGTTACTCTTTCATTGACAAAATGTCCTCTTACAGACACTAAGTCTAGTAACTTCTGTTTTGAGTGAACTATGACACAGAATATTATAAATCTTCTCTGTTTTCATTGGTGGGAATTTCTTAGTTCTTTCTTTTCTTTCTTCTTTTTTAAGTAAAAGGCTACATAATAAGTGGTTTTGCTTTTGCCTGCCAAAGTTGTCCTTGTTGCAACTACTCACCTTTTCATGTATCACAAAAACAGCCCCAGAGAAAATGTAAACAAACAAATGTGTCTGTGTTCCATTAAAGCTTCGAATACAGAACCATCAGTAGAGCAAAGTCAGCTATAAAGCTGCAGTGTGCCAACCTCTGTTTTGGAGGATTGTGTTAATCATACTTCTCATTTCATGGCTCCTGGTCTTCACTGATCCATGCAGGCTCCCTGACTTGACTTCTATTTAATTCATATATTCCCTATGTTCCTGTTCCCATCTACACTGCCCCTCCCATTGCCCATCTGATATTAGATGAGGGAGGGAGGAAGGGAAGAATTAAGGGAGGAAATATGATAAATATATTTTAATAGGTTCTTAGTATCTTCTATTCTTTGACCATATTATAAAATGTGTATTTTTATTTCCTTGTACAGATTTTAGGTTTAAAGAAAAGTAATTTTGTAATATATTATTTATTTTGTTACATGGCACTGTGCCTTGCTTAGGGATGGAAATTTATGCTCACTTCTTCTTTCTACAGGACTTTGTGTGGCTTGAATTTGTGTAGGTCTTGCATATGTTGTCAGGGTATCTAAGTCCAGCTGTACCTCAGTCTTGTGTCTGGAAGATGCTGTTTTCTTGTTATGTACCACCTGTGCCTCTTGGTTTTACTTCATTATCTGCATAGATGTCTAAGCCTTGAAGGCAGGAGTTTGATTAAGATACCTCATTTTGGCATGCATATCTTAAGGTCTCTCATTGTATATTGTCTAGTTCTGGGTCCCTATGTCAATTACTGTCTACTGAAAGAAGACAGTGGGGAGTATGGCAGCAAGCAGGCAGGCAGGCATGGAGCTAGGTTAGTAACTAAGAATTTAATTTTTGAAACAACATCCATGGAGTAGAGAAATAGATGGAAAGAGGGAGATAACTTAAAAGTGTCACAAACTTTTGAAACCTCAAAGTCCATCCCCAGAGATACATCTTCTCCAACAAGGTCACACCTCTTAATCATTTCCAAATGCTTCCACTAACTATGGAACAGTAATTCAAATATGTGAGCCTATAGGGGGCATTATCATTAAAACAGCCAAATGTATATAGAAATAAGTCACAATAGATACCTTTTAACTATAATTAAGATCAAAATTTTAGAATATTTTAATTTTTAAGTATTTCTTAGCCTTTTTAAATTATATGTGCTTTAAATAAAAAAATACTACTTGACACTATCATGGTCAAACATAATATATAATATCCTATTCTTAATGGATGACCAGGGCAATTTTATTGTCCTTACTTTACAGAAAGTAAAAAGAAGGCTCAAAAAGGTGACATAATTTCCCCAAGATCATGCTATTTGTTATGACAGAATAGAATCCAAGTGTGTGCATTTTGACTCCAAGGCTCTATGACAGTAAGTCCTCGATTTCTTCGGTCCTCAGCAATAACGGATTATATGTATAGAAAAATCTTTCAGTGTAACCTGTTATGATGCATACTAGCACAAAACTTTCTGATGATACAGAATTTCTAACCCAGTGGTGGAGGTCAGGGAGGAGAAGAAAAAAGTGAAAGCAGTGTGAGTGGTCAGAGGCTGCCAATGAGGTGAGAAGAGACTCTTCCCCAAGGATAGAGGGAAGGAAGGTTAAAGGCATATCGATCTTGACAGGGAAAACATTCTTCTGACTTTTCATCCTGCTTTAAGATCATCTGTCATCAAAAAAGAGTCAGTTACTGAACTCAGCCTTGGAGATGGCACAAAAGATACAGCAGAGAAGCAGCCATTTGATAACATGGGAGATACCAAAGTGACTTTTGATGTTTTAAACTAGGCTGTAGCATAGAGTTGATA
>LOJH01053752.1:0-12140 GCA_001685095.1 Ellobius talpinus
TTTTCTTTGCAGATAAGCACCTCAAATGGGGGCAGGGATATCATAACTTGGGGCGGCTGTTCCCACAATACTCAACTTGTGATTTTTTTTTCTATCAGTAGACTGGAAGTCAATGTAGTTGACAGCACACATTTTCTGGCACTTAAGAGAACTCTATCTTGTTCAGTCCAAGCACAAACACTATTTATTATTTTCTCGTTGGTCCACTCAACTTCAACCATACTGATTCCTTCTTATCTCCAACACAGCATGTCTAAATTCATCTCTCTCTAATTACCTATGAACCTCTTTCCAGACAGAAACATTTTCCTGCCTTCTCAGAGGGACATCTTTTAGGAGCTTGTTTGAATCTCACTTTTGTGTCTAAAACTGTTATTTTCCTGGAAAGAGATAGTGAGAGCTCACACTGGGATTTCATAGTATTTATGTCTACCTTTACTACAGTACTTGTCCCTTCACTTTCAAAAAGAGGAAGAATGTCTTATTTCATTTGCTCTCATTCCTCTGGAAATGATAATGATAACTTTGACTTTTTCCTTCTGCTTCTTTGAAAATGTATTTAATATAATTTATTATAGTTACTTTGTAAATAGGTGGGGCACATGTGTCACTTCCTGTGGTATGTGCATGTGTGTGTGTATGAGAGAGAGAGAGAGAGAGTCAGATGACAACTTGCTGAAGTTCTTTTCCCATGTGGTTGCTCAGTCTTAAACTTGGATTAGTAGTACCAGAGTTCCACAATATTCCAGAATGTAATATAAAAATGGTTTATTTATTTGGGGTTAAACTCACAATAAGGGTAACAATCCACAGTCCTCTATGTGTACTGGGAACTGGAACCAAATCTAGCAGCAAAAGGGGCCACACAAGCCTTTTGTTTGCACTTATAGTACACGAGACCATACTAAAAGTGAGCCATTATCTTAAAGGCTATTGTCTGAAGGAGTTCCCACAATACCGTCCTCTTTCGTCTTAATAAAAGAGTTCTAAGCCTAATACCAAACTATATACAATAAGAACAAATATCAAGTATTGTCCAAGGAAAAGAAGAGAAAAAACATACATAAAAATTAGAATTACAACCAGCATGAGCAACATCAGACAAGAAACATGCAAAATGCTTTAATAGTTATACTATTTTAAAGAGTCTAAGTCTTATATTAAAAATGGCTTGGCTAAGTCATGAGAGGAAAGTAACTATGACTTTCTAATCTTCAACACCATTGAAGACCTGAGAAAGGAAATAATATTTCCTGAGTAAACGGGAAGTGCAATCAAGCAACTTTCAAAAGGTACAAGAAATGAAAGAAACAACTGGCTACCTGGGCAATCACCCAAAGTCTCATTTGCAATGTTGGGGCAACNAGTCTTATATTAAAAATGGCTTGGCTAAGTCATGAGAGGAAAGTAACTATGACTTTCTAATCTTCAACACCATTGAAGACCTGAGAAAGGAAATAATATTTCCTGAGTAAACGGGAAGTGCAATCAAGCAACTTTCAAAAGGTACAAGAAATGAAAGAAACAACTGGCTACCTGGGCAATCACCCAAAGTCTCATTTGCAATGTTGGGGCAACCAACTTTGGTTGAGGCCTAGAGTATCTAACAAACCATTCTCAGAGGCAGGACAATTTGCAAAACTGTCTTTCCCTGTCTTGGCAAGGATTGTCAGTCATTTTTGCTTGCTTTGTTTTCTCGGTGTATAACAAAGGCTTATTTATTTGGGGATAAACTCACAGTAAGGGAGCTGATTCACAGTCCTCTGCTTGCACTGGGAATTGGAACCAAATCCATCAAATAAATGGGCTATGCACACTTTTTGTCTGCTCTTATAGTACATAAGACCACAACCAAAGTGGGCCAGTTTCTAAGGGCTGAATGAGTTCCCCAACATTTGGGTCTGCGGGCTTGTACAGCAAGCATCTTTCCCCAGTGAGCTGTCATTCCAGTTTGCTCCGTCCATCTTTCCTGTACTCTGCACTATATGACATTAAAGGTTGTCCTATGCAGAGCTAGGATTTATAACCTCGATATTTATAACCTTTCTGACTTGTTTTGCCAATGGTACACTGGCTGTCGTGGCAGAAAACTTGGAAATTCATATAGTCTTGCCTGTATCTCCATGTTTCTTAATTTTCTTGAGAATATGCCCAGAGTAGAATCATGGAGGATGAAGACAGGCTAACACATGGCCAATTTAATCTAGTTATAGCTGCAAACTAGCCTACTTCAGCCAACAACCAGCTGCCCCAGACATGCAACTCCAATAAAGTGCAAAAATAATTGTCATATAATGATTCAGATTATAACACCAGAGCAAAGGTTCATTGATTAAATAAACACTCACTTGCTTCCTCACACCCTAAACTGTTTTGGTTGAATTTCAGATAGCTATTTTGTGGACATAAATAATTGACATCCCCTCTGATTCCACTATTAGATAGGGAGTTTCCTGAGAGCAATGATTATGTAAGAGTCATTATTCTTTTTTCACATTTCCTCCAAAGTTTGGTTGATTACCAAATTAAAGATAGCATAGATGAAGAACAAATATGTAAGAAGTAGAGACACAAGGTAAAACATAATTGGGATGAAATGAAAATTGTTAGCAGTGGCAGGAGGAAGCATCTCAGATTTTCAAAATAGCCTGATAGCTTTCCCACTTAGGATCTGTGATAATTTACTCTCTGTTGCTGTGATAAAAACACTCTGACCATAAGGTCACAGCCTGTCCTCGAGGGAAGTCAGATCAGGAACTCAAGCAGTAACTTGGAGGCAGGAACCTCCAAGAGAAAGGTGGTTGCTGGCTTACTTTCAAACAAGAGCTTTATTTAGCTGCCTTTCTTATACAGTTCAAGAACATCTGCCTAGGAATGATACTTCCTTCTCAAAGGCTGTTAACAGTTATTAACAGTCAAGATATTCCTCCCTAGGCATGCCCACAGGCCAATCTAATCAAGACAATTCCTCAGTTGATTGATGTTTCCTCTTGGATGACTTCAGGTTGTGTCACATTGGCAATTAATGCTAACTAGAACAGAGACCTCCACTCGGGTAAAGTGGGATCAGCCTTGTACCACAATCACACTCCATCCACTTGCAGCTTGGGTTAAATTAAATATGGCTGCTGAAGGTCACAGCTAGAGCTACTGACTCATTAGTAATCTCCTCAGTCAAACCTTCCACATCACTGTTTTGGCTCAAGAGGTTAATGACATCTTTTATTTAAATGAGTTTTCAAGTACTTTGTGATTCCAGCTGAGCTGGAAAATAAATTGCTTCACCTTTGACCCAATAAAACTATAAAACACAGCAACACAATGTAACAATTTAATCCCAAATCTCTCAGAGAATTGTGCCAGCGCACACACACACACACAAATACACATACCACAAGCATACATACCTTTGTTATTTACATTTGGAGTAATATTCCTCAAATTCTAACTTTAGTCTTAGGTGAGTGCTTTTAAGTTGTATTTCTGATGAACCTTGAGCTCCAGAGAAAGTGTCTAAGAATATGGCAAGATCTATGTGATCTAAAAGAGAAATTCTGTCCTTCATAATGAAATAATGAAATGATAAAAAAACATAGGGAGTTTTCTCTCTCAATAGTGGGAGAAAGATTAACCTTAAAATTAAATTTTGCTGAATGAATAGAGATGTTTTCTAGGTGTTGAGGATCTTGAGGCCTGTGATGATGGGCGGTGGTTAATCTAAATTCTTATCTTGATTGGCTCTGGAATCAACTAAGAGATGCATCTCTGTGAGGTTCTACAGGGGCATAGCTAGGATGGACAACCGAGTGGAGAAGACTCTTCTCAGAAGAGATAGAACCTTCTTGCAGCAGCCCTGAGAGAAATGTCAGGGGAAAGCAGTGCTGCCCATTGCCTGCTTTTGCTTGTTGCAGTGGACACATCTATCTCACCATAGATCTGTGCTGCCATCTTTTACTGCCACTAAGACCAGCTTCTACAGTTTCCCAGCATGCCCCCCCATTTGTGAGGTCTTCTTACTATATCATCTTTCACAAGACCAGTGACTCTCTAGGAGCCCTCCAGGCCTGCAGGGCTATGGCAATGCTAAAGCATCCAGCCTGAACAGCTACTGAGTTCTCAGTCTCTCCAGTGTGAATACAGCCACTGCTGGGTTACAAAGCTCACACTGTGGAAATCAAAATCTATCAAAACCCCCTGTGTAATACTTTCACTCTATCTCTTCTGTTCCTCTAGAACAATGGTTCTTAACTTGTGGATCATGACCCATTTGGGATTGCATATCAGATATTTATTTTGTGATTCATAACATCAGCAAAATTATAGTTCTAAAGCAGCAGTGAAATAATTTTATGTTGGGGGGTCACCACAACACAAGGAACTGTATTAATGGGTTGCATCATTAGGAAGATTTAGATCCACTACTCTAGAGAATTCTGTCCTCTAGAAAACAAGGACTAAAATTATATGGGATAATTTATATTCCACCCTTTCCCAAAATGCTGGCTTGAGATGAAAGATGCCACCAGCTGTCTGTGATGTTTCAAACAATTACTCTGATCATCTTGCCCTTGATATTTGATCATAGAATTCTTTTGACCTGAGTAAGGGACATGATCAGTAGGACATGAACAAAGGCTTGGCTTATGGAGAATCACTGGCTACACTTCAACATTTACACTGTAAGGAAACCAGTAAAAGGTGACTAGAAAGGATCCAGGAGAATGACAGGACTCAGGCCTAGAGGATGATGGGACTTAGGAATATGGGATGATGAGACCTAGGCCTATGGGATGATGGAATTTAGGCCAGAGTGTCTCCTCTACAATGGCATGTTTGTGGAGTGAATGAACTAACTCTAGACCAAATTATTTCTCCTGATGTAAAACAAGCAAGCCTTTGGGGAAGGATTTAAGACCTAAAAGGGAACCCCGCATGTCATTTTATAGTTTTTTAGTGATGTTACCTTAATTTTAATCATACCAAGTGTCTACCAAGCTTTTAAACTGTGTGAGAAACTACAAGGATGACTATAGATTCACTTCATAAGGGACAGTGAGTTAAATCTTTTTCTCATTAAGCCCAACGTTTGAAAAAATGGGATCTTTTTACACTTTATGCTGTGATATAACCTAAAAATAACTTAGAAAACCCTGTGATAAAATTTTAAAATGAAGTGTTTTGAAAGGTAAAATGAAAATGATGTGAGAACTCTTTTGACAAAAAGATGTCAAGCAGGTAAAGAGACGACTTAAGCATCCTAGCTGAAGAAAAGCCTGTAATTCCAAGGACTACATTAGATGGCAATGGCTGGGATGAGTCATTTTCTTTGGATAAAAACTGTTTAATTATTGAAATATTTAACCATTTTTCTTGATGTACAATTCAAAACAAACCATGAGGCAATTATCTGAAGGTTCAGCTGTTATTTATTTAAAATGAAAAAGGATTATAGATTTCCAGGTGTAAAGGCAGCAGTTCGGAAGAGGTCTATCCTTAGAACACTGTGGGGACACTCTTGTGTCATGGTGTCTCCTTAATGTCACTTCTGATGGTGACAAATAACTAGTTCTGATAAGCATTTCAGAGCAAATATAAAAACAAAACAAACAATACCCCGCAAAACCAACAACAACAAAGCTGCTCCTGGGTAAAAAGCAGCCAGTTCTTTAATTTAATTGTGTCCTGAGGCTTGTCTGGAATTTTAGGGGAAGTAGGAAAAAAGGAACAGTCTCCATGCTGTTCAGTAAATTAGTTTTCAAACATGCCTTTGGGAATAAGAAGTCCTTTCCCGGAGGCAATGTAGTTTATCTTCCTGCTTGCCTTGGCTTGAGTTTGTGATGGTGGAGAAGGGTGTGGAGGCACAAACCCTCTTCACTGTCAGGTCTGGACTGCACATCACAGGCAAGTCTCTATAAAGGTATTATTTACTCAGAAATCTCAGTGTTGATCATTGTCGTTATATTATTCAAAACTTCACGTACTGAGTTTTGTAAAAACCTGGTCTCATTTCATAGCCAGAGGTGATTCCAAAGACTTACAAACTCCAATCTCCAAATTTGCAGGCACACCACATCACTCTCTCATTGTAAGTAAGGCCTGGAAGGTAGGTAGAGGAGTTTGTGATTAATACCTGCTCAGGATCTCAGCATATTTGACTAATTAAACACAACCCACCCTGTTACAGGAAGGTAGGCATTGTATGTAAGCTGTCCTTTCTAGATTCATGTGTTTGTACACTTGATCACTAACTGCTGGTGCTGATCTGGGAGCTTGTGGAAAGTTCCAGAGGAAATGGGTTGCCGGAGGACAGGTCTTGAGAGCAACCCTGCTATTGGTCCTAGCCTCTTTCTGTGTTTGCTGGAGATATGAACAGACACCACACATATGTGCCACCACAAATGGAAACTGCTTCCACTAGCATGTTTTCCCTGCTGTGTTGGGATGCACTTTCTGTTAGGTCCCAAACCTGGGTTGCATGGCAGAGGTACTTATTTATCATATCAAAATTGATATTGACCTCCAAATTCTCCCTGTAGTCCCTTGGTTCTTCCTTACTTGTTATGGGGCCCTCATTGCTCACATACCCTGCCCCAACCCCCAACTCTCCAGCCTAGGCGGCTGAGTTGTTATTCCCTATATAATGCAACCATTTTGGTTACCTGCCCTCTCCGTACCTTTGGGCCTCCTAGCTGCTGCAGCTCATCTACCTCTTTCCCCTCCCATTTCTACAGCATGGCTCAGGGACAGGTCTACCATGGACTCTCCCAGATGTCTCTGTTTCTGTCTCTAGCTAAACTCTTTTTTATCTACATTAATCCTTCTCCTCTAACATGTCCAGGAGCACTTATGTTTCCTTTTCTTTTCCTTTTATTTCCTTTTTCACTCACTTTCAAACTGGACACCAAAATGTGACCTTTCTTTTTCAAATTGCTTCTCATGAGGTATTTGGTCACAGTGAGAGAAACATGACTAACACACATGATAATAGTTTATTATCTCTGAAGATGTCAATCACCATAAAACAACAATGCTAAATGATGTAAACAGAGATTGCTGTTTTGTTCTCAGCTGCACAGACCCAAATAATCACACAGAAACTGTATTAATTACAACACTACTTGGTTTATTAGATCAGGCTTTTTATTAAGTAACTCTTACATCTTAAATTAACTCATTTCTATTAATCTGTGTATCACCATGAGGCTGTGGCCTACTGGTAAGGGTCTAGCATCTTTCTCCTTCAGCAGCTACATGGCATCTTCTTGATTCTGCCTATTCCTTCTCTCACTAGCTCTTCCAGCCTGGCTATATTCTCCCCTGCCATAGGCCAAAGAATCTCTATTCATTAACCAATAAGAACAACACATATACAGAAGGACATCCCACATCAGAATGATACTAGGTTCCTCTTAAAACAGTTACCATGGCTATTGTCAGTTAGCAGGCAAACCTAAGAGGCTCAAATTATCTATGTTGTTAAAAAACAAGAAAACTGAGGCTCAGAGATTATTTTGGGAACCTTCTGCATAGTTATTCAGTTGGGGGACAGTCTTGGATCTACATCTTCAGCATTACATAGTGTTGCACTGTATCACACTGACCCCCACTTTTTTTTCTTTTGCTAGTTCTGGGGATCAGATCCAGAGTATCACAGATTCCAGACTATAGTTCTACCATGGAGGTTCAACCTCATCTGCAATGGAATAGCTTTTCAAACCAGAAGACAATATAGCAATCAAGTTCTTTTCCAAAATACTCCCTCATTATGGTGCCTCAAAGTTTACTCCTCTTAATTGTTTCAGTTCATATTTCAATTACAGGGCCTATGTGGTGACTCCATTGTATTAGAGGGTGGGGATCTTCATAGAATAATTCTATTTCATCATCAAGTGATGTTGTCTTTGTCAAGTGGCTCAGAGAGGCTTATCACTTTCTACCTTATGGAAAGGAGGACATAAACACTTTTAATTATGAGTCACTTGTATAAATTTACGTATTCACTCAATCTTGGTTGCAAAGGAAGACAGGAAATGATTTTTTTTAAGAATGGCCCTGAGATTAGATGAAACCAGTATTAGGATGAAATCCTATTATTATGGGAAAATAAGTTAGTAATGAGACATCCGTCAAAGACCTCCTTAAGGAATTGCATATAGCAGGGCCTATCTACCTGCTTCCTTTTAGTAAGTATTCTAAAGTCCTAAGAGGCAATGGAAATTAACAATGCCTACATAATTTGGTGTCATAGTGTTCGGGTTTCTCTTGCTGTAATGAAATGCCATGACCAAAAACAAGTTGGGGAGAAAAGAGTTTATTTGGTTTATACCTCCAGATTATAGACCATTATTGAAGGAAACCAGAACAGAAACTCAGGCAGGGCTGGAACCTGGAGGCAGGAGTTGACGCAGAGGCCATGGAAGGGTTCTCTTTACTGGCTCACTTCCCCTGGCTTGCTCAGCCTGCTTTATAATAGAACTCAGGACCACCAGCACAGAGATGGTACCAACTACCATGAGCTGGAATCTCTCACATTGATTACTAATTGAGAAATTGCCTCAGAGCTGGAACTCATGGAGGCATTTCCTCCCCTGTGGCTCCTTCCTTTCTGATGACTCTAGTTTGCCAGATTTAGGTCCTGATTACACTGATAGAAGCCCCACAAGCACATCAAGCTCCATAACTGTGCCACTCATACAGAGGGTCTAGGTCTGTCCCATACAGGCTCCTTACCTGTTGGTCCAGAATCTGTGCGTTCCCACAAACTCAGGTCAGCTTTCTATGTGGTTTCCCCTGTCATGACCTGGAACCCCTCCTCTCCCTCCCTCCCACCCCCACTCCTACAATCCCTCTCCCATCTTTTCAACTGAACTTGCAGAATTTGGCCCAGTGCTTGGCTGTGGACCACTGCATCTGCTTTCATCTGAGTGAATGTGCTCTTACGACAATTAGGATAGTCATCAACATGATTACAGAAAAGGCCAGTTCAGGTACCCTTTCCACTAATGCTAGCTGTCTTGGCTGGGATCATCCTTGTGAATTCCTGGGAGTTTTCCTGGCACAGGTTTCTCCCTAAACCCCAAAATGCCCCCATCAAGATATCTCTTTCATTATTCTCCCAGTCTGTCCCATGCCCAGCCCACCCAACCCACCCAACCCAATCCCTCATACCCACATTCCCCCCACCCCAAGTTAACACAGGAGATCTCCTGTATTTCCCCTTTCCAGGGAAATCCTTGCATCTCTTTTTGGTCCCTCCTTATTACCTAGATTTTCTGGGGCTATATTTTCTGGTTATCCTTTACTTTAAGGCTATTATTCATTTATAAATGAGTACAAACCATGTTTGTCTTTTTCTGTCTGGGTTACCTCACTCAGGGTAATTTTTTCTAGTTCCATTTATTTGTTTGCAAGTTTCATGATATCATTATTTTTTTTCTGCTGAGTAATTCTCCATTGTATAAATGTAAGACAGTTTATTTAGATATTCTTTGGCTCAGGGGCATCTAGGTTGTTATTAGGTTCTGGCTATTATGAATAATGCTGCTATGAAGCTAGTTGAGCAAGTGTTCTTCTGGTATGATTGAGCATCCTTTGGGTATTTGCCCAAGATTGGTATATCTGGGTTTTAAGGTAAATTGATTACCAATTTTCTGAGCAACCATCATATTGATTACCAAAGTGACGGTACTTTGTACTCCCATCAGCAATGGAGGAGTATTCCCCTTAATCCACATTCTTTCCAACATCGACTCTCATTTGTGTTTTTGATCTTAGCCATTCTTACAGGTGTAAGATGTTATCTCAGAGTTATTTTGTTTTGCATTTCCTTGATGGCTAGATGTTGGTCAATTGAGATTCTTCTGTTGAGAATTCTGTTTAAGTCTGTATTCAAGGTATTTGTTGTCTAGTTTCTGAAGTTCTTCCATCAGACGTGAGGTTGGACAAGATCATTTCCCATTCTCTAGGATACTGTTTTGCCTTGCAGAAGTTTTTCAGTTTTAGAAGGTCCCGTTTATTAGTTGTCAATCTCAGTGTTTGTGCTACTAGTTTTATATTCAGGAAGTTGTCTCCTGTGCCAAAGTGTTCAAGGTTACTTCCCACTTTCTCTTCTAATCAGGTTCCATGTAACTGGATTTATGTTGAAGTCTTTGACCCATTTGGACTTGAGTTGTACAAGGTGATAGATATGAATCTATTTGCATTTTTTCACATGCCAACATCCAGTTATGCCAGCATCATTTTTTGAAGATATTTTCTTTTTTCCATTGTATAATTTTGGCTTCTTTGTCAAAAATCAGGTGTTCAGAGGTGTGTGGATTTGCATAAGTGTCTTCAATTAGATTCAACTGATACACCTGCCTGTTTTTATGCCAATACCATATTGTTTTATTACTATAGATCTATAGTAGAGCTTTAAGTCAGGGATGATGATACTTCTAGAAGTTCCTTTATTATACAGAATTATTTTAACTATTCTGTGTTTTTTATTTTTTATATGAAGTTGAGTATTGTTCTTTCGAGGTTTGTGAAGAACTGTTTTGTAGTTTTGAGGGTAATTACATTGAATACATAAATTGCTTTTGGTAAGAATTCCATTTTTACCATGTTCTACATATCAATGAGCATGGAAGATATTCCATTTTCTTATATCTACTCTAATTTCTTTCTTCAAACACTTAAAGTTTTTTGTCATACAGGTCTTTTACTTTTTGATTAGAGTTACCCCAAGATATTTTATATTATTTGTGGCTATTGTAAAGGGTGATGTTACTCTTATTTATTTCTCAGCCTGTTCATCATTTGTATATAGGAAGGCTATTGATTTTTTTGAGTTAATGTTGTATGCATCCACATTTCTTAAGGTGTTTATCAGCTATGGGAGTTCCTGAGTAGAATTTTTAGAATCACTTAAATATTCTATTATATCTTACACCAGTAGTGAAAGTTTTACTTCTTTCATTCAAATTAGTGTCCCTTTGATCTCCTCTGGTTGTCTTATTGCTCTAGTTAAAACTTTGAGTACTATATTGAGTAGATATTGAGAGAGTAAACAGCCTTGGTTCATTTATGATTTTAGTGCAATTACTTTGATTTTCTCACCATTTAATTTGAGGCTGGTTGTTGGCTTGCTGTATATTGCTTTTGTTACGACTGGGTATGTTCCTTGCATCCCTGATCTCTCTAAGATCTTTATCATGAGTGGGGTATTGGATTTTGTCAAAGGCTTTTTGAGAATCTAATAAAATGATCATGTGAGCTGGGTAGTGGTGGCGCACACCTTTATTTCCAGAACTTAGGAGGCAGAGGTAGGTGGATCTTTGTGAGTTTGAGGCCAATCTGGTCTACAACAGCTAGTTCCAGGACCGGCACCAAAGCTACACAGAGAAACCCTGTTTCAAAATACAAAAAAAGATGACATAGTTCTTCTTTCAGATTGTTTATATGGTGAATTACATTGACAGATTTTCAGATGTTAAACTATCCCTGCATCTCTGAGATTAAAGCCTACTTGATCATGGTGAATAGATACTTTTTGATGTATTCTTGGATTAATTTTGCTAGTATTTTATTGAGGATTTTTGTATCAATGTTCATGAGGGAAATTGTTCTGTAATTATTCTTCTTTGTGATGTCTTCTTGTGGTTTGGGTATCAAGGTAACTATAGATAGCCTCATAAAAAGAATTGGGCAATGCTCCTTCTGTTTCTATTGTGTGGAACAATTTGAGTAGTACTAATATTAGCTATTTTTTGTAATTCTGATAGAATTCTGTATTGAAACCACCTGGCCTGGGGCTTTATTTTGGTTGGGAGACTTTTAAAGACTGCTTCTATTTTCTTAAGGATCATAGGTCTATTTAGATTGTTTATTTGGTCTTGACTGAATTTTGGTATGCAGAACTTATCCAGAAAATTGACTATTTCTTTTATGTTTTCCGATTTTGTAGAGTATAGATTTCTGAAGTATTCCTAGAAATTCTCTGGTTTTCCTCAGTATCTGTTGTTTTTTATTTTTATTTTTTAAATTAATTAATTAATTTATTAAAAATTACCACCTCCTCCCATTTCCCTCCCACTCCCCCTCTGCCCCTCCCTCTCCAGTCCTAAGAGCAGTCAGGGTTTCTTGCCCTGTGGGAAGTC
>LOJH01053756.1:466-12348 GCA_001685095.1 Ellobius talpinus
CAGGTCACTCGGACCCATCAGTGCTCAACAGTTACACTTCTATCGTAAGGAGGCTGCTCGTTTGTGTCCTGGCCACCCAGACCCCGAAATAACCGCACAGAAACTGTACTAATTAAATCGCTGCTTGGCCTATTAGCTCTAGCTTCTTATTGGCCAGCTCTTACATCTTATTTTAATGCATTTCTATTATTTTATATTTTACCACGAGGCTCATGGCCTACAGGCAAGGTGCCAGCTGGCAGCTCGCGTCTTTTCCCTCTGGCGGCTACATGGCATCTCCTGACTCTGTCTTTTCTCCCAGCATTCAGTTTAGTTTTCCCCACCTAGCTCTACTTTGCCCTATCACGGACCAAGGCAGATTCATTATTCATTAACTAATAAAAGCAACACATAGACAGAAGGACTTCCCACACCACACTTCTTCATGGCTGTCTGGGGATTTGTCTCCTCATCAGACAGGAACTTTCATGAGACAGGGATCGTGTCTGGTACCCCTGCCCTTCGTGTACACAGTTGCTTCTGCGGCTCTGGTCTCGAAGAATAAGCTCAGTAGACATTTACTGAGCGGAAGTTCACTTGATTCCCTAACAGAACACAATGGTTCACAATTAAAGCATGGGGATGGAGTGAGCAAAGATGATTCATAGGCCTTTTCCATATGATGAACCTGAGGGTTGAAGGAACAACTTGGTAGATGCCTTTTAATGGGTTTTTAAAGATGAGTGGAAAAACTGTTTCTAGTATATTATAAAATCAAGTGAACAAACCTGTTCTGTATGCATGCAATGGTCAATGCATGGTGAACATTCTTTGCAATAATAGAGTTTTACACATACAGTGTTAAAAATTTACTGTGGGGGAAAATCGGGTATTCTCTCCTATTTCCTATTATTTGTGGTACTGTTAGGATGTTGTCTTGCCTGGTACATATATCAGACAGTACTCTGTGGTCTGGAAAGTAAGGCCGATGGTCCCTAAGGAGCTTTGTCCCATCATAGTTGTGGTATGAAGTGTAATGGAATGTTCATAGAAGATGCAGCCGCGAGTCCTTGTGTTCCTCAAGGAGACAGTCCCACAGGACAGATGAG
Organism: Ellobius talpinus; assembly: GCA_001685095.1. Classification (NCBI taxonomy): domain Eukaryota; kingdom Metazoa; phylum Chordata; class Mammalia; order Rodentia; family Cricetidae; genus Ellobius; species Ellobius talpinus. The sequence continues at coordinate 1,555 of LOJH01053756.1, forward strand.
AAAGTGTTCTGTAGGTTGTGACTAGTTTTCACTGTCAGCTCTTGGTTGGTTGGGTTGTTGTTATGAGCCTCGCTGCACTGGGGACTAATGGCCCAAGCAGGTTGGAGGTTGTTGGAAGTACAGGATTTAGAGAATGAGCTGAGGACTGGAGGGACCACCTAGCTCCCTTGGTGATTACAGCCAGGTGACAGGGAATATTTTATAAATTAGGTTGTGCTGGCCAGGAAAAATATGATGGCATCACTGTAGTTAACTGTTTCTCTCCCAGTGGATGATTTATGTTTGCCATGTCTCTCCTGAATTCATTTGGAAATGAAACTGAATATGAGTTCCAGGGATTATCTCAGAAGAAAGATAAGCACAGATAGGAGCTGCATTTCAGGAAGGGAAAGCTGCGTTGGAGTTGAAAATGGAGCTCCCTATATGCTTTCACGTTGGTACCAGATCCAGAAAGCCCCATGGATACTCACACCACCCCTGTCTCAATCTGTGGGGTTTGACGGTATGCCTGGACGCAGAGCCTGAGGGTGAGCAGGTGGCACAGGCCAGCATCTCTGTGGAGGGCACTGTCCCCCCACTGAAGGGTTTGAGATAGGCTTATACACACCTTACCAACTGGTCAGAGAGAAATCTTGAAGCTTGTAACTATTGTCATGCATGAGTAGTTTCAGAAATGTAGCAATCCCAGCTGCCGCCATAATTCCTTCAAAATGATAGCTAGCAGCCCTGTGGTCCCTGAAGACAACACAATGGTACTAAATGCTCCTACCAGGGGCTGTGTGTTTGTGTTCTTCCGAGATTCATCTGTTGAAATCCCAACCTAGGTGACAGTAATAGGAAAGGAGGGTGGTCAGGCTGTAGGCGTGGGCCCTACAGATGGGGTTAGTGCCCCATCAAAAGGAGCTCTAAACCACAGAAGCAGATGATGAGAAGGCAAAACCTAGCCAGGAACTAGACTGGTTGCCTCTTAACTTTTCTTTTCAGTCCCCAGAGCTGTGGGAAGTAAATTTTTGTTGTTTAAGCCACACAGGTTATGATATTTCATTATAGTACCTCAAACTGATTAAGAAAGCAAGTTACTTCATGTGAGAATTACACATGCATTTTCTATTTTATGTGTTCCCCTTCCTGGGTGTGGATAAAGTCTCTCCACCCACCCCTCTCTCTACCCCCACCCACCATGTGGAGCCTTGGTGATGTCAGAAGACAACTTTATGGAGTCAGTTCTTGATGCGGGATGCCCTTCTGTATGCTGTAAATATGTTTTATTACCATTGGTTTAATAAAGAAACTGATTTGGCCAATAGCCAGGCAGAATAGACCCAGGCGGGAAATCCACACAGAGATACAGGGAGAAAAAGGGTGGAGTCAGGAAGACACTAGCATCCTTAAAGAAGCAAGATGGGAGGTAATGCCACAGGCATGTGACAATACATAGATTAACAGGAATGGGCTAATTTAAGATGTAAAGGCTAGTTAGTAATAAGCCTGAGCCATCGGTCAAGCAGTTTGTAATTAATATTAAACCTCAGGGTAGATGTTCAGGAACTGGCAAGCAGGAGAGAAATCTCCATTTACAAGTTTTCTCTTTCCACTTTTATGTGGGTTCCACAGATTGATTTCTGGTCTCCAGGCATTCGTGACACATCCTTTCCCGAGCGTGTGCTTGAGAATGTTTTATTCCCTGAGCACCTAGCACACATGTGCTTCCCACTGAAGTATTTCTATAAAAGCTCATCAAAATGAGTCAACCTCAGCTCCCGTCTTGGGTGATGACTCTTAAAATGGATGGACATGATAGAAAAAAGCTGGCCAGAAATCATCCATAACACACACAAGGTTTCATTTCATAATTGTCCCCTGAAATATTTAAATGTATGGTACCCATGACGTCATTCCTTTAAGACTTCCATGAGACTCCTTCTTCAGAACTAAAAGCAGAATACTTTAGTTTCTGGAAAAAGAATATTTTCCCCTAGTAGATAATAATACATTTATAGATGATCATATTCCTTCTTTGCTAGCAAATTCTAAAGCAAAAGAACTTCTCCAAATTCTAAACACCCCATCAGTTTGGTTTCCTTGTTCCCATTTTCCACTTATTGTAATTGCCTGTCAGGGGTCCTGATACTCATCTTTAAATTCATGTTTAATTATATGTATTTCTTCTGTATTATTTATAACACAAGATATGATATATTAATAACCCATTTAGGGCTAGAATAATAAAATAATAAGATTTTCAAAGTGTGTGGATCCTTTAGACAAATAAATAAATAAATAAAAGTCCTCTGTGAATGAAACAGGTGGGAGCTGGGAATGATTCTTTCCTCACCAGGTGCTCCTGTCCTGGAGAGCATAGGGACAGCAAGAGTTCTCTGCTGGGCTTCTACCCTTCCCACAAAGGGTGACTGAACATCCAGCCTCAAACTCACTCCATTTGAATTTATCTCCGTCCTGGTTGGTCGTTTTACTGTTGTTACTGTTGTTTGGTTGTTTGCCAACTTGATACAAGCTAGAGTCATCTGAGAAGAAGGAACCTCAGCTGAGAATATGCCTCTACCAGACTGTCTGTAAGCCATCCCATGGGACATTTTCTTGGTTAATAACTCATGTGAGAGGGCCCAGTCCACCAAGGGTGATGCCACTCCTGCGCCAGTGATCCTGGGGTCATATTAAAAAACAGGCTGACACTCAAGATGAGCCCAGCATTGGTCAAGTCCCCAAAATGGTCCAGTGTCTTGACTTTCTTAAGGGCAAGCCATTGGGAGCAAGCCAGAGAGTATCGGTTTCTCCAGGAACTCTGTTTCAGTTCCTGTCTTTGGGTTCCTTCTGCCTGGCCAGGTTCCTGCCCTGACTTCCCTCAACAATGTACTATGATGTGGAAGTATAAGCCAAATAACCCCTTTCTCCTCCAAATTGCTTTTGGGTATGGGGTTTATCACAATAATAGAAACCCTAACTTGGACATTTCTCGATGTGTGAAATCATTTTGAACATGGTAAATTCTTGGCCAGGCACTCAGTTGTTACTCACCCTCTCTTGTTCAAAGACTAATCCTGGAGAAGCAGGCTCAGAGCATGTCTATTCTGCGACCCTCAAGCCCTTAATTAGTCTGACCAAATCACTAAAAAACTTCTGGATGTCCCCAACTTGGTCACTGCAGTGTGGCTTCGCTAACTCACTCAGTAGACAGTGACCACTAGAGATGACCATTTCCAGGATTGCTCAGGGAACATCTACAAGCTCAGGGTAGGAAACCTTGCAGCTGCTTCGCATCGAGAGAGACTTGAGCTGGAAGGATGGAGCATCCCTTGCCCAAAGTCCTTTAGCCAGCTCCCGTGCAGACTCTGGTACCTACTGCACTTTGTAATAGGCAGCTTAGAGGCACTCAGGGTACCTAACTGTAGTTGCTTCTATGACCAGCAAGCCTTGTCCACATTGGCCCTGTAGCATTAGAGGTGAAAGCAAGCATGGCCCATGGCTGAGGGATAAGCAATTGCTGACACTCCGCAGAGTTTGAAAAAATATGAGCTCTACAGTCACTTAAATACAGATGTTTAGCTAGAAAAATGGATCCAGGGGGCCTTGGACCACCTTGGGCATGAAAAAAATCTCTCTTCAGTTCTACTCAGGGTGTGATGAGACAGGAGGAGAAGAGAGACTGACAGATGGTTCAGTGCGAGTCTGGCCAGCTTGGAGAGCCCTCCTGTTCCTCTGTTTCTGTGAGCTGGCTTGCTCTGAGCACCTCACTCTGTCCTCACTGGGTCATAGTGCCTTCACGCGGCTCCCAGAGGGGATTCCCGTTCTACTGTCTCCTTCAAATCGGCACCTCGGAAGATCAGCCCAGCATTGTTCAAGCCCAACGGATGGCCCAGCCTCCTGGCTTTCTTAAAATAACAAGAGAACATTTGCTCTCTGGAAGTCCAAGGCTGCATCCAAATTTAAAAAAGAAAAAAAGAGGTGGGGGTCGAGGAAAGCATTTAAACAAAACTCTTGGAAGTGGGCTCTTGTGGCAACACACAGAGGAAAACAGGAAAGCAATCGCAGGTCAGAAATAGACGATTTCCTGTGTAGAGTTCCTCGCTGACCTCGCTGATTGGAGGCCAGCCATGCTGATTGGCCTGCCGCCTTCTGACTTCATGAGAGTTCACACCACCGGACAGTTCTCAGGCTTAGAAATCCACTTCTGGGTCTCTAAGTGTTAGCTTGCACGAGCTCCTGCTGTCTTCGAATCTTTTTTCCCCCTTCCTTGATCCATGGTGCCTATTAGAGAACAGTTCCTTACCCTTTGCTTCATTCTCATGTGTCAAGGATATGATTTGCATATTGGAGACACTCCAAGGCACCTCGGAATTTGTGTGGTGTCTCTGCCCACCACATCTTAGGTGGCAGAAGTGTCTGCCATCAACACAGCAAGAGAAGGATGATGGGGACAGGCCTGCTTCACTGTACTGGGAGAGAACATTCACCCACGAGTGCCACCCTAAGGAATAGCTTCTACATGCCAGCTTCAGGCAATGCTATGCTCTTGAGCCATACCAGGTCTCCAGTGAACTTATATTCTATTGGAGAAATAGACAATATGCCCAGTTAATAAGTCAATTACAAAGGATGCTCTTGGATCATACCAGATCCCCAGTGAACTTATATTCTATTAGAGAAATAGACAATATGCCCAGTTAATAAGTCAATTTCAAAGGATGCTCTTGGTTCATACCAGATCCCCAGTGAATATTTATTCTATTGGAGAAATAGACAATACGCCCGGTTAATAAGACAGTCACAGAGGCTATGATAGGGAAACAGAAAAGGGGAAACGGAAAGTTGGATGAGGGGAGTTAGGGAGCCATTAGTATTACAGAAGATAGAGTGGGCCTAGGCAAGGAGGTGGTATCTGAACCTACTTTAGGTAGAGGAAGTAGCTGGGAAGGCATCTTGGCTGAGTGGCCATGTTGACATAGCAACCTGTGTGAAGGCCCAGGTGTAGAACCATTATGATCAGCGGGCAATATGGCTTGACATATCTTTCCTTCATCATAATGAAAGCCTTGAGCATGGTAGTAGTCATTCTCTGTGGGCTGAAGAATGGATGCATTGTGCAAGATCAAGGATGGAAAGGTGGGAATAGGTCAGCTGTTAGAATGGGTGGAACAGAGGTAAAAAAGGAGTTAGCGGATCAGAGAAAAATGAGCAGTTTCCAGGATTCTACCCCCTAGGGAAAGAATGAAACCTGGACTTCAAAGGGCATGCCCAAGACAAATCACCAGGCAACAGAGAAGCCCGTGCGTCCTGGCCAGCTGCCCCTCTTGCAGGACTCGGTGACTCCCGAGGCTCTCGTGGAATTTGGCGGAGGATCACAGAATCCTCCAACTGAATTCTTCCTTCCCGGCTGGGCTTGTTCCCTGATGCCCTTCTCCATCGCCCTGGCGGGGAGTTTTCTTAATAACTTTCTCTTGATGTGGATCCCAGCCAGGGTGAAGACTGATTTCTGGGTCCCCTATCATCAAGGCAGAAGGGCCGGCATTCTCCCCAAGGCTTCCAGGGGAACCCCATTGTCAAAAGCCTGTGGGAGGCCAGGGCTCTGCTGAAACCCCCTGAGCTCCCCTTGTCCTGGGGAAAGAGTCACTGAGCCTCCCGACTAGCCTCCACATCCTCACAGCCTCTCTTTCTGAGTTCTCTTTGCTGCTGCGTACTGTGTGGCATTTTGTCCAAGGGTTTGCTCTTTCCCGTGGCCAGGTGTGTGTTTCCATCATCTCAGAATCCTCTCCCACTGCCCTCTTCACTTCACTCTGCCAACTTAGCCTTCACCCACCCACCCCCACCCCATCGAGCCTCTCACTGCTGTGACCAAATATGTGACAGAAGCAATTGAAAGGAGGAACCGCCTCTTTCGCCTCACATGCTCAATCTCGGTCCATGGCGGCAAGGAAGGCATGCAGAGTCCACAGTACTTGGAAGTGTGTGTTGCGGGGTGGGGGGCCTTCTTCATCTTAATGGACCAGGAACAGAGAGGTGGGCAACCTTTGAAGGCCTGACCTTGGTGAACTACTCCCACCAGCCAAGCCTTCTGTCCCCAAAGTTCTGTATCTTCTCATTATAGCACCACCAGTTGAAGACCACGTATTCAGACACACAAGCCTGCAAGGGACATTTTCCGTTCCCGTTCCAACACCTGTCTTCAATCTGGGAGCCTCCTCCCCCCATACCTCCAGAACATAGTGCTTCACTTGGTACACAGTAAGTGCTCAATAAAGTTCAGGGACCTACAAATCCATCTGATGAATAAATGCACAGAAAAAGAAGCTAAAAATAACATGAAAAACATCATCAAGACCAAAGAGCAAAGTTCCCACTAGGAAGCGAAGATAATACTCCCATGAGAGTTTTTATTTAGGAGGACACTCGGTCTTTGGTAGCCACTTTCTGGCTTGGAATCAAAAAGGAATACAGCTGCCCAAGTTAACCGAGGCTGACACTGGACCAGAAGACAGAACAATGAGGCACAGCCTGGAGAACGAAGCTCACAGGAAAACACAGCTACACGAAGAAGCTGAGCTGTAAATGTCTTTGTAGCTTCTCACTCTGTCTCCATCCACTGCAGAAGATATGGGCCAAGACACAGACGATGTCCAAGACAGAACAGTGAGGACACTGGGAGATGGGCAGAGGAGGTCAGGTGTCTATATGACAAGGGTCCCTCACAGTCCTGCATGATTGCAGCGTATTAGTGATGTCGGGCATTCTCCCCAGCTGCTACCCAGTCCGCTTTATTAATCCCATTGCAGCTTCCTGACTTGTTTCCATTCAGGAAGCTTGAAATAATGGTTAGCAGAGGGGCACATTGCAAATATAAAAATTCTCCCTCTTTTAACTTTTCCATCTCCTTTAATTCCAGGGCCCATCCTTCCCCTCTTCCTAGCCTCTGCTGGAGCTTTGCCATGCCTGTGATCAATTGCACACTGGAGAGGACCTTCCTGGTGGCAATATGGAGACCAGGGGCAGCGGGAGTTCTGACCCAGCATGTCTGCTGAGGATGATGTCCTTTCGTGGTGCCCTGCCAGACAGAACTGAGGAAACAGGCCGTCATCTATCATGGGATTGTGCAGAGGACGCTGATAATGGGAAACAGCCCCTGAGGTTGCTCCTGTGCAGTCTGGAGTCAGCTGTTGGGGACTAAGTCAGAAGGGGGGCTCCTAGTGAAACCTGGCCTGCCCAGAATCTCCCTCCATTAAGGACTGTGCTTTTGTGGATGGGATGGAGTGGTCTTTTGACCTCTGGAAGGCACACAGCCACTTGCTTCTATGCACCACTTTCGGCCTCTAGAGGGAGCTGAAGTCTCTGCCCCTTCCTAACACAACAAGCCCAGATCCACCCCCAAGCAAGCACTCTATTAGATATAAGAACAGTGTGAAGATTCTTGGTGTGGTGGTGGCTTCATGGTCCCTGGGCAAACCTGTAGTAAGGGAATGGAACATGGTTATACAAGGTAGTTCACCTGCTCCCTCTTGGTTGAGGGTGAGGCAACCTCAATGTGTCCAGACCCCTGAGATGCATGATTCTAGGAGTGAGAAGAAAGTGTGATTATATGATAGTGACTTTTGGCGTTGTGTCTCCTTTGCTGTCCCCTGTCTTCCCAGCACAACCACCATCGTGGCTTTCCCCAGAGTAGGCTTCATTGCCGTGGGAATTCGTTTAATGAACTTCCCACAGAGAAATGAAGGCAGTCGTACATGAGTACAGGTGCAGCTACACAGACTCCCAGCTCCAGGGCAACGTTGGCAAGAGTCTCAACAAGTGCCCACACTGAAAGCCAAGTGCTTAACATGGTTAACAAAAGAGAGACCATGCCAGTCTCTTGCAGGCATGTGACTGCTCTGTGCCTCCTTCAGGATCACCATGGCTTCCGTGTGGCTAAGTTCAGGGCTCGTGGTTAGCGCCTTGTGTAGTTCAAGGTACATTATGAGATCCTGTTTCAAAAATAAATATGTAGATCACCTCCAGGATCCTCCAGGAATAGCTAGTGAGGTAAGAGAGCCAGCGGGCAAAAGTTCTCCAGGATCCTGGAGAAGAAAGGGCTTTGGGGAAAGAGAAGTTACCATCTGGGTGAAATGATGCTTGCAGGAGACCACTCTCCTTCACCCCCGGAAACTCAACTCATTCTTTCAACTGCTGCAGCACCACCCACATTCAGACTCTTTCCTGGAGTCTCTAGGTGGAATAAAGGGCTCCATACGTTGGGAGTTGGGGGTACCTTGTTTCTAGCGTTACTCCAGCTCAGCTCACAGTTCTGTGGCATCTCCCCGTGGTGTTCAGGTCAGGGTTTGTCACAGCTAGGCGTATGGTGTTGCACAGCTAACCTGACCTCTTTGCACCTCTGTGTCTTCCTCTATAATGTGCCGACAAGAGCAGCTCACAGTTCACGGCCTTTCATGAGGACTAAACACACAAAGATGGGAAGCCATTAGGACAGTGGGTCCACCCGAGGGCTCTCAGCAACCCCTCGTTTTCTGTCTACTTGATGTAGACAGAATTTCCTTTATTTAATTTTATGATGTAGTGAGTTTATATTTTTTTTATAATTTCCCAACATGGAAGTGCAGGAAAATTGAATCTATGATAGGAAAATTTTGGTACTACAAACAATTTCATTGATTTTATTCTAAACACAATGTATGACAACAAATTCTATACTGACCTGAATATAATTACCCTTTATCAGATTCAATTTAACCCACCCTAAGGGACAGAAAGAGGAAAATGAGGCCCTAATTTTATGCATATGTAGTCATTCTTCAGTGTCCACGGGGGCTTTGGTTGCACCCCCCCATCCAATTCCAAAATCCTTGGATACTTGGCTTCCTCCTATAAAATGGGTAGGGTTTGCATACTCCCCCCGGCCACTTCTACAAGCTCTAAATCATGTCTAGATGAATTGTAATGCCCACGACACTGTAAATGCAATGGCAATCCTTGTGCTGTGCTGCCTGGGTACTGATGTCGTTGTCGTGTCTTGCTGATAATGAGATATAATGATAATGAGAAGGGAAGTCCCTGCAAACCCCTTTATCAGGCACAACTTAACAGAAGTGTTGGCTGAATCCGTAGATGTGTGGGGCCCACTGTACACAGTCAACACAAAGGTTCCATGTTTCGTATCATTAGGTATCTATTTTTCTAAGTCTCCTGGGCTTGTTTTTATAATTTCAAATTCACTTGAAATAGTTTCTTTTTAAAAAACAGAACATGGGACCTTAGGCAGTCTATGATTGTCCACTTCCTGAAATTCCACCCCTCAATCTTGAATGACAAGGCTCTGCATAGCGTTCATATTCATGGAATCATTAGATCATGCGCAGGGGCTATTTACAAGGTATTGATCCTGACTTGGTCCTGCCGTAGTCTAGAGACTGGGAAGGTTCTAGAAGGGTCTCCTCAGCTTGTTCCCAAGACCCAGCTTGCGCTATACTGTTTCCCATCCTTTCCTAGTCACTCCCGTGGGCTGCAGCCCTCTCCACTTGGCTGTTCTTGGGGGGGGGGCTAATCACATCTGTTCATCTTTGTGCCGATAACTTAATTGTGGACTTACTTCTGTAAGTATTTAATCAGGCATGTAGGTGAAAAGATGAAAAGTAAAAGACGGATGTTTCTGAATATTTTCTCAGAAAACAAAGTAGGCAACATTCGCCCATCATCTTCCCTGGGCATCCGCCGCATCTTCTGATTCTGCACTGACCTGAGACCCTAGGTCCCCGAAGATGGGGCCTGGAACTACAGCCTAATACCCATGAAATGAATTGTTTTTTCACGCCTAATAGTATCCTCATCCTACACTCTGGATAAACAGGCACTGAAGTGGTTTATACACTGGGCTTGTTTTGCTTCTGAAAGATGATCCTTAAAGTAACTTCAGAAAACAGAAGGTCAACACTAGAGATAAAAAGAAGGGGTGATTATGTTTTTTTAAAACCTGAATTCCAGTAAATTAAGATGCTGTTGACAGAGCTGTAAAATAATCTTCCACCAATTGATATTTTTAGAGTATTTCAGAACAACAGGAGTTACAAGAGAGAGGCCAGCATCTAAGCTCATTATGCCTAAGAGGGTTAAGATGAAAGAAGTGAGTTTATAGTGGCTACTGGGCAACTGTAGGATATAAAACCCTGGATACTGAACTCTTGAGTCAAAGAAATGAAATATTAAAGTTTGGCTCCTAAATGTTTCCCAAAATCTCACATATGGAAAATTTGTTCCCTAATGTAGGAGTGTTCAGAGATAGGGCCTTTGAGGGGTGATTGAGCCATGAGGACTTGGACCCCAGGAATGGGTTAATCCTCTAATAGAGCCATGACATTCTTGGTTTTGTCTTTGTTTTGTTCCCCCTTTTATTAAACCTAGATTGTTTTATCAAGCAATATAATCTGAATATAGATTCCCCTCCTTCATCTCCTTGCTGTTCTTCCCCACCTCCCCTCCCTTCCAGATCCACTCCCTTTCTGTCTCTCATTAGAAAAGAACAGGCTTCTAGGGGCTAGCAACCAAACACGGCAAAACATAATATAAGATGGGAACCATCATATCGAAGGTGGACAAGTCAACAGAAAAAGAGCCCAAGAGAAGGTCCAAGAATCAGAGACCCTCTCCTTTACACATTCATGAATTCCATACACGCACTAAACTGAAAGCTATAGCATAAGTTCAGAGGCCCTAGTTCAGGTTCATGTAGACCCTATACATGCTGCTTCCATCTCCATGGGTTCATATGAGCTTTGTTCAGTTGTTTTAGAGGGCCTT